>OMOU01089987.1:0-32850 GCA_900312585.1 Malacocephalus occidentalis
GACCAGGGCTGTAATAAGTTACCCAGCTGGAGGTGGTGTTGTCTCCCTGTCGCCATGTGGCAGTGCATAGAGGCAGCTCTCCAGGGGATCTGACCCCAGGACAGGGCTCCTGAAGGGGGAGCCGCGTTTCCCCCAAATCTCTTGTTGGCCAATTTTACACATGAAGCTGGGACCAAAAGCCAGAGTGGCAGGCCTAAAAGAGCCCTGATTTAATTTGATAACCCGCTAAGCGAATGTGAATTAAATGAGTATTTCACCTACAAATGATCTCTTTGGCCAAAATCCCGCAGAGAACCACTACTCTCGTTTGTAATGACATGTCCACTTATATTTGATTAGTTTTATATGCCCACCAAAAAGTGTAGTTGTCCTGCATATCTGATGTGTCACTGATGAAATCCCTGCCTTGTTAGAGTGGTGCTGTGTTCCACAGGCTTCCAGGCTCTGTGATCGTCCCCAATGACACCGATATGATCTAAGGTGAGCCTTGGGGCTATATATCCAGAGAGCCCCCTGCTGATAGCCTTATCTGTCCTTAATGGCCTCGTTGAACTGTGGAGACAAGCAGAGTGATGAGTGGACAGTGAGCTGCATCTGACACATTACAGTGAGGGAGCTGATAGAATAGAGGCACAGAATAGAGGCACACACAGCACATGGTGCTGTGTGTGTGGGTGTGTGTGTAGGAACATGTGTGGTGATCAAATAAAACACATAGGAGGGCGTCCTGTGACAAATGGCCAACTGAAAGTAGATGCAACAGCATCTGTAACCATCAATCTAATAATGCTGTGAAGACCATATTCAGTGCTCTAGGAGATAATAATACAAGAGGTGAGGGGATCAAGGTGAAACAAGAATAATTAAATGCAATATATTTAAGCATGATCAGACCCTCATCCTACAGATGAAAAACTTTTGAACATAGACACACAATAGATTCATCAGAGGTGGGGTGCAAGGGGAAGTGGGGGAAATATGCATTATAATAAGTTGGCTGTCGTGGTGAGCAGAGCCTGCCATAGTGGGCACATCATTACCAAAATACACACTGGGCACAATTCATGAAACTTGAGGATCACACAGACCAACAGGGGAAGCTTAAATTATTTTTATTTTCCAATCCTTTACAAAATGACAGTGTCTGCTTATTGATTTTACACTCTGAGATCAAACAGCTTTGAACTGACTCAGAGAAAATGTGCAGCCCCCCACCCACCACTCCCTTTCTCACCCTCTGCTTTCCCATTCACTCACTTCTGACTGGGTCCAGTAGAGAAAAGCTTATATTGCCCGCCGCCTTTACACACACACACACACACATATCCCCAAATATACTGACACAGATTCATAGATGCACACACACACTCACACACACACAATATTTTTACATATATACAGTATATATATCACAAACAGAATAACTTAATCTCCAGAGAAGCAGACGTTCCTCCTCCTTCACTTTCACATCGTAATCAAGACTGTTACTAAACCCCTCCTCTTCCTCTGTCTGTCTAAATTATTCCACCCACCCCACCCCCCCAAAAAACGGCACTGTAATGTTGCCTTAAACCTGATTTTCAAATACCCAAGATTTTACAAAAAATAACTGCTGAAGTCTGAATAATTTACAATGTTGAGATATACTGTGAGATCAAAGCACTTTGCCTCTTTAAATATTAATGGATTACAATTACAGACTTCTCCCACAGTAATATTTAACACTTAGTCACTTTACTTTCAACTTCTTGTGGCCAAATATATTAGAACCAGTCAGAAGTTTGCTGCAGAAGCTGTAATTTGTCCAGCTGTAATCCTTCTGCAATCTCCTGAAAATACTGTGGTGAGCGCCACAGAACAACCAACTCAGACAATGGGAGCATTTTGGTGTCCTGTGCCCCATACACCACACGATTCCGGGGCAATATAATAACATATATCAGTCAGACAATGTATGCAATGTAACAGACACTGCAGATGCATGCCGAACACTAATAACATGAGACACACATCAATTTCCCACCCATTGACCCATAATCCTTTGCATACTCAATCTTGTCAAGAATCGTCCAATCACATCAGAACACCAACACAAAGCAATACTGATTGGTTGCTAGTAAAAGTGGGTGCGTTTAGGACAAGATTCACAGCGCCTCTTGGTAAAAATCAAAAGCCACCAATCAAAGCAACTTTTGGCTGTGCTTGCCAAATGATTACTTGCTCCCATGCTCACTCATTAAATACCCACAAGTTCCACAACCAGGAAGTAGCCAAAGTGTATTGTATTCACACAAAAATGAACAAATAACAGATTGGAACAAATTGGAACATTTTGGGGCATATTTCTTAATTATGGGGGTGGGGGGGGGCATCCCCTATTGACAAGCCACCACTGGTAATCTCCCCTGTCTCCAAAACGTGCTTACGAAGTATGCATGGGTCAGAGTTTGCGTACGCACATTTTCCCCAGGAACCCTGCAATAACCTTCTGTAAAAAAAAAAGTCTGTTTGAGAGAGTTGGTAGGGGGTGTCAGCTAGGTGCATGCCCCAGGAGTGCCGGACAGCAGACAACGCCTTCCAATTCAGTCTTCTTTTTTGCAAACAAGGAATGAGCTTTTGTGCAATTGGTGCCTTGACTATTAAACAGAGACTAAGTAGTATGAAAGTATGAAAAGGTATTCATAGCCCACACACACTGGCAACACCAGCCAATGGTGACCCCAGGCGCGGCGACCCCAGCCACTGTGACCCCAGCCACCACTGACCCCAGCAACCACTGACCCCAGCCACCACTGACCCCAGCAACCACTGACTCCAGCCACCACTGACTCCAGCCACCATGAGCCCAGCCACCACTGACCCCAGCCACCACTGACTCCAGCCACCATGAGCCCAGCCACCACTGACCCCAGCCACCACTGACTCCAGCTATGCGTTTTGCCTCTTGGACCCACAGGGCAATGTGATTGTGAGCAAGGTTATATAAGCGTTATCATATTAGAATAAGAAAAACATTGAACATGATGTTGTATGCAGTGTTATGCGGTTCTTCAATATTATAAAAAATCATTAAAAAGCATCTGTATTATTATGATTATAATTATTTGTATTTTTTTGTATAATTAGTATAATTATTATTAGTATTATAATAAGAAGTATTGTCATTGACTATTATTAATCAAATAATAATAATCATACTTATTATTATTGTTATTATTATTATTACAATACTTATAATAATCATACGTTCGTTTATATACCTTTAAAAACAGAGTTTACAAAGTGAACAGAATTAAAATGGTGCTCTTCCTCTGTCCGCTGCTGCAATATACATAATAATGGTAAAAAAGAGTATTATAAATATACACGTAAGTACAAGTAAGTAAGGGCAGGAATATGACATAAGGCATGTCATAGCAGAAAAATATAAAAGATAGAGAATCAGAGTATGTGAACATGAGTATTTATTTAAATATAGCATAGGGAATATAGCATACTGTATGTATCCAGAGTCAATGTTATAAATGTACAGATTATCAATGTTATAAATGTACATTTAAAGTGAGCAATATGATCAATGAGATTGGTGTTGCTGGTTGAGGAGTCTGATAGCCTGTAGGAAAAAAACTGTTTTTGAGTCTGGTAGTCCGTGCCTGGATGCTCCGGTAACATCTGCCTGAACAGTCCATGGCCTGGGTGGTTGTAGTCCTCAAGGATTATCTGTGCTTTCTTAAGGCATTGTGTGGTAGATGCTTTGCATGGCATGGAGATGGCAGCCTTGCGATCAGCAGCTGAGAAGCTGTCGAACCAGGCAGTAATGTAAAAGTAAGAAGGTGAAAAGTTAGTGAGGGGTTTTGCAGACATGCCAAAATTCTCCTCTGTTTTTACATCTCTGTCCACTTGCCTGGAGCAGGTGAGGTAATCTTTCATGAACACATCGAGGAGCTTGAAGCAGGAGACTCTCTCTATTTCAGCTCCGTAGATATGTAGGGGGACATGACCCATCCTCTGTCGCTTCCTGAAATCCACGATCATCTCTTGAGTCTTGCAGACATTGAGAGAGAGCTTGTTGCCCTGGCCCCATGTTGCTAAGTCCCTGACCTCCTCTCTGTAGGTGGTCTCATCATTTATTGTATCTGTTCATTCATTGTTCCCTGTTTTATTTTAGAATCTGCTTTTGGTTCGGTTACTTCCTATCTTATGTATTATCAGTTCCCTTGTGTGTTAGTGTGTATCTGTTCTTCCTGCTGGTTGCTTGAGTGTTTTGTTTTCTCCTGCGCCTTTTTTGACCCTGCCCCTCACCTGTAGTTAACTCCCTGTTTTGTCTGTTGTCTGACATTTTGTCAGCTATTTTTACTTTTCTTGTTAGTTTTCTCCCTATTATACATGCTCCTGTCTAGTGTTCTTTGTCAGGTTGTTGTCTTTACATTTGAGAGTTAGATGTTTAGTTTTCTTGTCCAGAAATAGTGTATTTAGTTTATTCTGGGTATGCAAATTGAAGGGAGTCCAAGGTGTCAGGAAGGGTGGAGCGGATGTGGGTTCTGACTAGCCACTCGAAGCACTTCATGATGATGGGGGTCAGTGCTACCGGGCAGTAGTCATTCAGGCAGGTCATTGGAAGGTTTCTTCAGTGTGGTGACAGTGGTGGTCTGTTTGAAGCAGGTGGGGGCTGCAGAGAGGTACAGGCATAGGTTGAATATAGAGGTGAATACCTCTGCGAGCTGGTTGGCACACCCTCTGAGGACACGGACTGGAATGCCGTCTGGCCCTAGAGACTTCCATGGGTTTATTCTATTAAGAGCTCTCCTCATGTCCGCCATGGTTAGGGTAGATAAGAAGCTATTGATGATTAATAAAATACTGGGCCTTACTGTGTCAATAACCTTTTGTGGGATGGTTTCATGTGGGATATTATCTCAAATAAAAAGGACAGCGATACCAGTTCAAAATTCCTTAAATAACTATAGGTGTCTCTACAGGTCTGTAAAATGTGGTCTGGAGGGGCTAATGTGTAAATATGTGCGTATATATATATATATATATGTTTTAACTTTATTTTGAAAAATGTTCATTGCCTCTTTCCAAATCTCATGTTTTTTTTTTCGTTCTTTTGTCCAACAGTCTCTCTTTAATTTCTGGGTGGATTCATTTAGGCAGGGTTTTGGACTTTTTGTCTTTGTAGGGGGGAGTCCAGGACGGTGTGATTATGTGTGATTAAAAAAGGAGACCAGTAGTTAAAATCTGTGTTAAAAGCAGTTCAAGAAGTAAGAAGCTCAGAAAACTTGTCAGGAGACACGGCATTAAAAACCCTGCAGGTTTGACATAATTACATAGGCCATAGTATATTTATAACTTCATATTGTAGGGGACTCGTAACATAATTCACCAAATGGTTGTACAGGTTGTACAGTGTTATGATTTGCCTGGTGGTGTTTAGAGAGACGGCACTTCAAGAGTAGTTATAAACACTGGTTGGGTTGTTACAGAAACTGTGTATGTAACCACCAGAAAATGACATTACTTTCCATATAATAGAGGCTGAGGTAGAATTGGCATGGTAATCTAAGGCATATTAAAGGCATATTTGACATAAAGTTTCTGGGGTCATTGTCTACCCAGGCTTTTGTATGCACCCCAGACAGTTTTCAAAGTCAAGTCAAAGTCAAAGTTATTTTATTTGTCAAATGTGCTATATTGACATACAGCACAGATGAAATGGCATGCCTCTCAGGCCCAGGTGAAATAGTGAATGAGTAGACAAACTAAGACAGTGAAGACAAACTAAGACAGTAAAGACAAACTAAGACAAAAGACAGTCTAAACCAAGTGACAGTCTAAACCAAATGACAGTCTAAACCAAATGACAGTCTAAACCAAATGACAGTCTAAAACAAATGACAGTGTAGACCAAATGAACAGTCTAAAACCAAATGACAGTCTAAAACCAAATGACAGTCTAAAACCAAATGAACAGTCTAAAACCAAATGAACAGTCTAAACCAGATGAACAGTCTAAACCAGATGAACAGTCTAAACCAGATGAACAGTCTAACCAAATGAACAGTCTAACCAAATGAACGGTCTAACCAAATGAACATCTGAACAATATAAACAACTGAACAATATAAACAATATTTGCTTCAATATTTAGATATTTGATAACCATGAAGCAGGGTGTCCAGGGTTCATATAAAACCTGGGTAGATGGAAATCCCCTTTTAACACAAAAAGAGAATTCACTAAAACAATTTAGAGAGAGAGGGAGAGAGAGGGAGAGAGAGAAAAAGAGAGAGAGAGATTTAGATGGTATAAGCACATGGATGAACTTGATTATGTGGCTCCACAGGGGACTTGCATTCACTTGTACTTGGTTCCCTCCATATAATAACTCAAAACAGAACAGGCCAGATTTGGTTGACCCAATCAAGCTGGGCAAGGCCTTGATCCCTTCCCTGTCTTTGGCAGCGGCAACACACCAACACCAGCTGTACTGTCAACACTGTTATCAGATGGGACGAAAGCGTGCCAACACCCAGTCGATGGGTATGTGGCATGGGGCTAACAGCCCACTCAGGCCTGGTGGGTTAATCCAGGGTTAATTCTATTGGCCCCTCTTTTGCGAGGGGGTATGACTGACTAGCAGCATAGTACATACCACTCTATGGGGATAACCGATGACCATATTGCAATGAGATGCACACAATTATGTAGAACAGTTGAAAGACATGGAATTACACATCAAAAAAATAATTGACACTTTTTGAGACACTGTAGAATTTCCCATTCATGGATATGCATTGGGTGGTATTGGTTTAAGTTATAGTCATGTGCTTTAATACATATGTTGATACCCATAAAAAAATGTCAACAAAGAATGATGATTATGTGCTAATGACAGATCCAGGGACAGCATACTGCTAATAGACCCTACCTACACACTACAAGACTTGTCAGATCATTGTACTGCACACACTCTTTTGGAAGTTTTTGGATGACATTTTATTTTTTTCACCACAAACAACAAAAGATTCACTTCCAGTTTGGAAGTGTCCCTTGTCACATATTTTCATGACTCAAAACACGTGTGTGTGTCTTTGTCTGTGACTGTGTCTGTGTGTATGCATGTATGTCCTTCGATTGTCACGACAATCATTGATCTTATCGACTTCACACTTGCCAGGTGTATTGCTGAGTACCCAAGGAAGTGCAGTATCGAGTGCAGTATCAAGTTGTTTGGATGAGTGCTTCTTGGTAAAGGTGCAAGCATCAATACCGACGACGAAGCGATTGGTTATGAACGAGCATGTTTTGAACGGGCACTACACTAGTGATATCAAACAGATGACACTTTTTCTCTATCACCGTAATATAACCCAACAGAAAACACAAAGTTCCTTTTCAAAGGACTAGCTCCTGCAATCACAGCCCTAATGCAGTAGTGCGGAGGAAAAAAGGGGTAATTGGTTTGGTAAAGATCGCTTTCCGTCGCACCATAAAGCACTACACAATAGAAAAGGTCGCCAATTAAGTAATCATGAATACCAAGTACCATAGCTGATGAAAATAGGCCAGTGGTTTAAATAGATTTGCAAGCAATTTACCTTTTCACAATGTTGGCAATCTGATGCAATTTGCTTGCAATTTTGTGTGCTTTCAGTAGCACTCTGAGCTGACACTACACAGTGCAAATGGCAAAGAGGAGACCACATAGAAAATGTAAAACTATCTTGGCCACATCAAGGTATCAGAATGGCGCTTCATCAGGAAAATCACAACAATTAGCATAAGTGGTCCAAAATCAACACTTTAAATGTCAGCGCCAAAGGTTGGGCCACAGATGAGGAAGTCCATCCTGGCTTCCAGAATGGACTTACTGTGGAACGCAAAGCAATCACCCATCATCGCTTGCCAGTGATGGCCCCACAATTGCTATGGCATTCTCCCAGCCCTGTCATTCTTGGTAACACTCTTTTTCCCTCTCTGCCTTCATTTTCTCCCAATGGCATCAAGTGCTTCTTCTTCGCCTGCTTTTTCTCTTTTTTATAATGTAAGTTGCATGTTGTCACAGGTGGCCAGCATGTGGTTTTACATTATGTCACATTGGATGTGTCATAAAGCAACATCAATCCATCAGCAATTAACAACCAGTGCATTTCGTCTTGAGCATGGCCAGGGTGGATATCATTTGGGATGCAGGTACACAGGTGCCTTCACTTTTTTGGCCTCTTGCAGTTTACATGGTGTGTTCACAGGATTACGATTCACGATTAAAGACTTTAACTTTCAAAATGCACTTTTCCTGCCAATGGAGGCTAACCCCTTGAGTCAAATCACAACATATTTACTGTCTGTGAACCAACATTAGGCACTTAGCTTTACATGTTTAGACAGTATGAACAGGGCAATTTCAGGCCCTGTGTTTATTTATTTTCATTGTTACTCTTGTACACTGCCCTTTTAAACCATCAGCTCAAGACCCATTTTCCATATATTGCAGGAACACTTTGGAATTAGCTTTAGAAGGTCATCATCATCACCATCATATTCTTAATTGTATTAGATTGCTCTCATAGCATATATTGATCTTCAGTTGCCAAGAACGAGGAAAAAAAGAACGATTATTTTTGGTACCTGAAGTTTGTGGTATACTGCTTATTATGTCAGGAGTGACAGTTGTTGAAATCAATTGAGTGTTTTATATGTGGAACTGTAAAGGTTTGCATGGTTGAGGCAAGGTCATCGTTAGTTAACAGATAGGGATTACCACTCGACACTATCAGTATCTCTGATCTGCAGCCTTCAGGCGCTACACAATAGGAACTTTTTACTACTACTTTCACTCCTCCTTGTCTGTTAGTCTCGAGGTGAATCTGTGAGATTGCTATTGGGGATCAATGTGTCATGATGAAGAGATAAAAATAGAAATGGCAGCTTATGAGAGGATGCAAGGAATTGTACTGTTTATATAAAACATAAAACATCTGTTATTGACTAGGTTGCATAGTATGAGGCACGATTGAAAAGAGGTTTTTACTTGCTTGTTAAAATCAACACAAATTGCAAGATAAGCTTTAGGTGGCTCAAAAACAAGTATAAAATAAATACAAATAAATAACAAATAATAAATAAGTGTATATGCCTAATAAGACAACAATAAAAGTAACATACATTTCATAACAAAATAAAAGTTGCCAATGGCATTGAAAAGTAATAACTATGATGGGTTGGTATTGGACCCAATAGCAGCACAGCCACTGCAGATGTTTGGAAGCGAGGTTGTATTGGAGATATGCAAAACAGCCACAGGAACGGGCAGACAGGATTCGTGGTCGAGGCCAGAAGGCTAAGGCGTTCTAATCTATCTGGGAATTGCTGGAGAGTCTTGCAAACAAGGAGCGAAGATCCAATCTGGCAACGAGTGTGTGGAAAGGAGGAGCTTGTATCAGACGGGTAATTGACAGAGAAACAGGTGGAGGTGATGTGGCTGATGAGATGATAGATTGAATGATTGACGGTGAGAGTGGAAACATACGGAGTGAGGAGCGGATGATGAGAAATAATTGTATAATAGTTTGGCCAGGAACATGTTTAATATTAAGCTAAAAGCATTTAGATGTTTTAAGCCACCACTATGACACATCACAGTAGTCGGATAGCTAAACTCACGGTGGACAGTTTTCCATATTCTTGGAGATTCTAACCAAGGAATTTTCTGGTATGCAAATGATAACATATGCCCAATGCACTAGCAATACAATAAACCAATGTCATTGAAATCGTATGGGTTTTTTTATCATTAGGTTTGAGATTTACCGCTACATAATTTTGTTATGTTATTTGTAATTGAACCCCTGGTATTTGTTAATTTGTCCTGATAGATTTCTGTTCATTCAAATCCTAAACCTGCATTTTATCAATACCTGGAGACAGTGTTGTTGAATCACTTCAGACTGCATTTAATATTTGCCAATGTGGGAGCCTTGTTAAACCAAGATGAATTGTCTTTCTGGCCATAGATTTCCCTTCACCCCAGAAATAAGCAGAACAAAGTTGAATTGAAAAGGGGGGAATTCAAGTTTGTGATCACTGGGTGAGATTGGAAGTACAACGCAATGGGGGCCATAGCTAAGGAGCGGCCCCCGGTGTTGGGGACTGTGAAGCTTACTGCTACTGCTGCTGATGGTGGCAGAGGCTGCACAGATGGGCTCTAGGCTGGCTGCCGGCTCCCTCTCTTTGTATGGAGCCTGCTCTCTAATTATAGCTGATGGCTGTGTATGGTAAAGAGTGAGGGACACAGAGATAGATAGGGGGGAGAGACTAACGGGGTAGCAGGCAGGGAGACAGGACACACACACAAGCAGGTGACAGTGTGTGGAGACGAACCTGTGGCAGATCCAGGCACCATCAGACACAATGTAGCCACAGCCTGACAGCTAATTAGAAACAACACAGATTTATCCCAATGTAACAGATGTAGCCTAATCAGTCCAGCTCAAGAGAACCCTGCGCCAGCAACATTTCATGCACAATTTAACCATCTAAAAGGGATGAAATACTTAATGCATTGTAAGGCCAGCCCAGCTGTTTCTCTCATCAGGACACTTCCCAGTGAAAAATTAGCATATTTTATGTAACTCTAACCAAGTGTGTATAATGCGTTAATGGCGGAGGAAAAATTGATATCACACATCTGCCAATTATTTCAGCTCTATTGGTCACCACAACATTGATCGAGCAAAGAACTGAATGTAGACTATTTTATTCATATGTTGTGTCTAACATAAACTGAAAATCTCACAGATGCACAATGGTAACAACAGGTAGCATGTGTGAATGTATCAGGGCTGACAACTTTAACGTGTTAATGCTTGCGATTCATCTAGAAACCTAAACAAAAAAATGCATGTAAATTTATCACATTACTAAGGTTGACCCAAACTTTCTCCCATATTTCCAGCGCAGATACATTTTTTTGTGATTACATGGCAAACACACTTGTTTTTTTGGTGTAATTACATGGCAAACGCAGATAATGCGATGACTGAAGAAATACCCCCCGGTGTGTTGGAACTTTAGAACTTTAAAATGAAAGTTGTGTGCGCATATTGCTGTGATGAGCTGTTTTTCCACCAAAGCACAAAAAATCTGAAGTACTATCTTCAGGCAAAGAGTGTGTTTGCTAATGCTAACACTAGTACTAGCACTGCCACTCAGTCAGGATCAAGTCGTGTTTGTCAGACTACGCTAGCAGTGCATTCAGGGCAAGTCACTCAACAAAGTGACAACAGGTAAATTAACCAACACAAGAGCTAAATGGATCACCATGGACTGTAGACAAATCGATTGTTGAAGACCAGGGGTTGCAAGGCATTATCCAGATCACCTCAGGTGACTCATCATACAAGCCACCTTTGAGGGGAACTATTGTCGCAAGAATTCACAAATTGCATGGCAGTAAAAAAGGCAAGGAAAGCAGAGGATTGGGCACAAGCTACATGTATTGCACTGACTACTGGACATCAGTAAGAAACAATAACTAGTGTAATGCCACACCAATTGATTACAAATGGCAACTGCACTCATTCGCTCTAGGTGTGGTGAAAACAGAGGAAAGGCATTTTGCCGAAGCATGCACGAGTGAGTTTATTGAAGTTGCACAGGAGTGAGAGATCACGGACAAGATCACCACTGTAGGAACAGGTAGTGCTTGCAATATGATGTGGCAGCAAGAATACTACTACCATACAAGCATATGCCCTGTGTAGTGCACATTATACAGAGGGTAATCACAGTGGCTCTCTATGACAGCAGGTTTGTCAATGCTTCAGCCAACTGTCGGAAAATTGTCACACATTTCAAACACAGTCCAGCAAACACCACAGAGCTGAAAGTTCAACAAGCCTCTCATGGGAAAGAAAAAGAGTCACTCATCCAGGATGTACCAACGCACTGGAATTCAAGTCTCGGGATGATAAAGTGGGTCCAACACAACAAAGACCCACTGAAGGCAACGCTGGTGCAGCAGAAGCACAAGTTAACCATGTTGAATATGACAGGCTGGAAACATTGGCAACACTGCTGGAGACATGCAGGTAATGTGATTTCCTTATCCTTTTCATTTTAATTCATGACAAATCCAATTTGTATAATATATTACTGTATTTTAGGAATCATTTTAGACCTGTCCCCTAAATAATTAATTATTATTATTATTATTTTATAAATTATAAATGGGTGTTATCTGAATGAAAAGCATAATCATTAATTATGTTGGTCTTGTGTGTTTGTAGGTACGTCACTGAGCTCCTGGGTGGTAACACATATGTGTCCTGCTCTGTGGTGCTGCCTGGACTCTGCCACCTCTTGCGTAGAATGGAGGCCTCAGGTACCCTGCCTATGTAGTGAGCTTCGAGGCTGCATTCACAGAGGACCTAAACAAACGAAAGGAGAACAGAGCTGTTGCTACCTTAAGCCATGACATGTTTCATGGCTTAAGGTAGCAACAGCTCTAGATCCCAGATTCAAGGACCTCAGGTGCCTGCCCAGAGCAGAGAGGAAAGAGGTCTGGCAAAAGCTGACTGAGATACTTAAGGACAGGGAACCTGCATCACAGCCCTCTATGGAGGAAATGGAATCTGAGCCACCAAAGCAGAAGATAACCCTCCTACTGATAGAGTCACAGTCTGATGATGAGGCACCATCCACAGACAACACTCTATACAGGTATAGGGCAGAGCCCAGTGTCAGCAGAAGCATGTCCACTACAGTGGTGGTCGGCACACAAATGTGCCCATGATAAGCTGGCCCACCTTGCATAAAGCTACTTAGCTACACCTGCTTCAACAGTGCCATGTGAGAGACTGTTTTCTCTGGCAGGCCACATTGTGCAGAAGAAGAGGTCAGTTCTGTCATCTAAAAATGTTAACAAGCTAGTCTGCCTGAACGGGAACTGGTTCAAAGAAGAGTACACTTTAGGTTGACTGGAGTCATGTTTCATCATAGCCATATTCAGTCATATTTATAAGGAAGAATGTGAAAAGAGACTGTTCACTTTGTCTCTTCAACGACACAATGGCATTCCATTTTTTAAATACTCCTCCTCACTGTAGAATTAATTTGGTTGAGATGTTCCTTTACAGGCAAGCTGTTTATATTCACTTTGTAGCAGATGTTATTGTTGCTCTTACTGTTACCGTTCCATGTGGTTGTCTGCTAACTAAGTGCAATTCATGTTGTGAGATGGTATAATAAGGTAAAGACTCTTTCTCTTACCAGTTTGCCTCAGTCTATCGTGAGCGTACTGCATGTAACCAATTTGGATTGACACAATGTTAAACAGACACACAGAACTTTACATAATTCCTCAAATGTTTAAAAATTTATATTTTTGTATTATTGTTTACCAGAGACAGTGCACATTAACCAACATTTTAGTTGCTTGGGAAAGAGTTAGCTAATGAACTAAAATAACGTAAAGGCAGTGCCAGAGTTGAGGTAGTATGATTATGAATGTGTGGTTTCACAAGTAATCATATGTTCTATTGTGTTGTGCTATCAGATAACACCATGCATTTGTGTCCTGCTGTTTCTTTTACATCAGTGAATTTGTCTCCATCCATATCTCTATATCTGTAGCCTACCAGTATTGGCAGTTTATCGGCATGCTCTGCATTTTTATCTGATGACCTAGATCAGAATCACACTCAGAATCAGAATGAAAGGGAATCTGGCTGAAAGTTTCAACAATTGCACACAAAGAAGAACAAGAGAAAAAAAGGGTGCCCTGGCTGATGAAATCTGAGCAGTTATCACACTAACCATTAACCGTCAAGCCCTCTGCTTCAATTTAAATGCGCATCAAAAGTAAATCAAGGGCAAGAATGAAAAGGAGTGCATATAAACAATGACAAAGGCCTCTTTTGTGCTACTTGTATTTATGATGGGATGTTGCTGTGCAGGACTTCAGGGGTTGAGGGCTGCATCAGGTCAATTGATACATCTCTGATAGCTCGCACAGTCTAATCTAGTCTTCACCCTTGATGTGTGTTGCACTTGCCAAACAACATTCTAAACGTCTTTCCCTCGCACATGCAGAGACAGAAGCTCTTCCGACTGCAGGACAAAGTGACCAACCTAAAAGTGTGTGTTTGAGTCAAATCTGTGTCATATTTTGTGTGTTTTGTGTTCTTCTGTCCAAAAATGTGAAGCAATGGAAATTGTATTGCGCTTCCATTACTTGATGTTTTACTGAACAATTTTGCTGTCTACATTAAGTTGAATAAATAAATTGCAAGAGCAATTGAAAAATATTAATTTGTATAAACCGCTGTGATCTACATTGTGTTTCTTTATGATGTCTAATGGGAAAAATATTCTCATATATAGTTCACAATATCTCTGCATGGTGAACCTGATGTTGCGTGATGCCTGAGAATTGACCTGGGAGTCTGTGTGTGGGTGTGTGTGTGTGTGTGTGTGTGTGTGTGTGTGTGTGTGTGTGTGTGTCCGTTATAAGAGAGAGTGCACACATTTGCCTCTATAAGTAGTTAAGGGTTCCCATGGTGACAGTTAACTGTGTAGACAGAGATGAACCATAATTAGATTCATTTGCTGTTATTGACAGATGAAACAGCACCCTGGGCTAATAAATAAAAACAACAAACAATTTCATTTCAAATACCAATAACTCTTAATGTCTGCCATAACCAAATTAGTTACAGTTAGATAATTCAACTGTTCCCTTGTGTGTATGTGTGGTTATTAGGTGCAAAAACACAGCAAGTTCAAATAATATTTGAATGCTACAGAAACCATAAAAAAATAGATTACTCATATTGTAATGTGAAAAGAATCTAATACAAATGTCCTACATTTCCACCTAAATTATGAAATAGCATGGGAGTGTCATAGTGGCTAAAGGGTTGGAGCCCCTCACATAGAATTGGATACATTAATTGTGTTGTGAAAAAAAGGTGTTAAAACAATGTGTGTATGTATTTATACAGGTCTGTTTTTTTTATATCAATTCCATCATGAGAGAGAAAAACGGTGGGCACAGGCATGATCTTAATAATGTGTTTGTTTAGGTATGTCTCTTTGTTGTATATATACTATTCCCCACCACGGGAATCCAATGAACAGCATCCCATCCACAAAAGTCATTAAAGTTTCCGTAGGGGCTCTCCAGGTCTGCACCATTAGTTCGACCTTTTAAGTATATCTCAATCATTCAGCATAAACTGGTCTCATTTATTTCTCTCCACATAGTACAGCCCTAAATCGACTAGCTCACTCACTGATACATTTTTTTAAAGAAAGAACATCACCTACATCTTTATGAATCTAAATCCCCTGTTTAATCCTCCTGTCCTGTTTATTTTAGTAACAGCAGTGGTATGGTCACATTATGTCTAAGCTAATTGTTGTGAATGCAATGTATGTGATAATTGATAACAAGTAGTTAGACAATGTCCTCATAATCCTGTACGGTTTTGTTTATTCCAAGTAAGCGTTTGTCACTTTGCTAATGACTCGCATACGCATCAACTCATGAAACTGTCAAACCCGAGTTACCCCACACACACACACAAACACACCCACACACACACACACTATGGGAGTCGCAGTTAATGGGATTACCCTAACGGTCCCTTCCCTAACCTCACCTCCTGGTCTCACTGTGGGGCCCAGGGGACGGTCAACCTTCACAGATCACGCATTATGCTCCCATGCTGTGAAGAGCCCTGCTCTCTAACCCCCTAACAGCAGTAACTGCACTGACCTCAGCGCAATATGACTGTTCCCCAGAGGAGAGCTAAAGACAAGGAGCAGGTCACGGCTCACACACACACAGACACATTAACAAACTCAAAGTCTAGTGTGTGCACTCGATACAGTTTAAAAAGCCCTTCCTGTGGTAATCAGAACATATAAACACCTGCGTATGGTTGACCCTTCCCACACACTCCCTGACATTTCATGTTGTGGAACAGTTCAGATACCAGATGTGTTCTCTCTAAAGACAGGGGCACATGCTGACATCTCTAATGGGTCTGTACTTGTGTGTGTGCTCTGATATGTGCAGTTGTCTAGAGACAAAAAAGGAAATGCAAATGCTTTTTTTAATGCTGACTTTGATATTCAAAATACGGGAACGGTTACACATTCCACTCTCTCTCTCTCCCCCCACTCCCTGCTCACCCCACCCCCTCCAACCACCACCACCAAACGCGATTACTTTTGAAATGAAGCGTAAAATGGAAGCAATTTATTAACGAGACATTAGAGGAGGCACTTTTAATAACCTTCCCATCCTGCTCAGCGGGGGAGCACAGCGGATTACACCAAACAGGTTTCGGTGACATCCAGAAAGGAAGTCCCCCAGCCGAGTGTGTGAAGAGCGGGGAGGGGGCACAACAATGGCCTGCCTGGGGTTCTCACATCCCGCTCTGGGCCCTCACCCCGGGGGGAAGGACAATGTGTTAAAAAGGCATGAATGTCCTGCCTATCCAGGATATAGTGTAGGTGGCTGCCACAGGGTCTGAATGGCTCTGACAGAGCAGCAGAGGGAAAGAGAGGGAGAGAGAGGGAGAGAGAGAGACAAAGAGGACCAAGTATAATAAAAGAGATTCCTTGAGTCAGTAAAGCATTGCATTCACTGCTGCCCTCCATCATGGTTTCTCTCTCTGCTCTCCCATGTGTCTTGAGTCAGAAACCCACCATGGCCCATGGGGTGGATTCTAACTCAAGCGTTGGGAAATACCAGGAGTGGCAAGGGGGATTAGTAGAAATATAACACTGCATAATACTAGGTAAACAATTATTTCCATGCAGAATGAGAAATGTGTTGTCACATGTAATGTAACATGTAAACTGTTGAGTTATATCTACACATTTTTCATCTTGTTCTTGCTTCTTCTTGAAATTGTTTTTTTTTGTTTTCCTAATAGCCGTCATAAGGGACCTCTATGGTGTGTTGAACTGGTAAATCAACTATTTAAAAGGAAATTAAAGATGTTGTTGGACAGAAGCTGATTGATTGTGCTTGACAAAGCATTGAGGATTCAATTAAAGGCCGCACCGCCACTCCCATTAGATGCAGGGGAAAGGATTAGAGGAATTCCACAGTATCATGTGACATATGTTCGTGCAGAAGTGTGAGAAATCATCGCCTTGATAATTTCTCCCTTTCTTTTTAAATGTGCGGTCAATGGGTGCGCACAGCATGTCACATGTTAAGCTGCTGTCAACAAGGATTTACATTGCAAAAAATCTGTTAAATAAACTTAATCTAATCCCCATGTGATGTCTGCTACTAATCCCATTTTAGTCCATTTAACTCTATTTGGAATATAAGAAGATTTTACAAATTTCATTGCACAACCTGTATGTGACAATTAACATTTTGAATGAATGAGAACTTTATTTTAATTCCGAGACATTTACACAATCTATGCATTTGCATACTTGTGAGTATTTTGTATTTTGCACTATAGAATTTGGACACATTGTACACACTTTAACTGTTTTCCAACTGTAGTGCAATAATTTCCCCAGGGGGAGTAATAAAGTACCATCTTATCTTATCCTATATTATCTTATGTAAAGAAACATTATAATGCTGGTTCTATTGTCCAGCTCTCTGACTGAGGGTTAATCAGATAATGCAAGCAGACAATGAGTGTTGTTCTTTGCAGACAACATGCCTTTACCACCTTCATTTAATTAAAGTAAATACACTTAGAACTGATCGCCTTGGTGACAAAATGGGCCAGAGAGAGCTAATTTGTTCCCTCATAGGGGTACTAGCAAAAGATAATACTGTTTTATTACAAAAAAGGTCACCAGGGAAATTAAGTTTGGGGGGCCAGCAAATAAAAAAGGTCTGCCACTCAGAATAGCAAGTATACACTGATTACATTCAAGCAGTCCCTGCTGGATAGGATTCTGACCTTTCTCCTGTCTTGTCCTGACATAAGATATGTATATGTGGGAGAGAACTTGTTGTATTGTGAGAATCATCTTACAAGACAGCCAATGCGAATATATTGTGAAAGGTATAGTTTTGATGTTGGTTCCATGGAAATAAAAGGCATTCATTGTAGGAGAGATTCAATTGGATTAAAGAAGTTTAGGACAACAAAATGTATTATGTACAATAAAATGTCATTTTTATATAAATATTATATATATATTTTATATAAAAGGATAATTCCTCCATTCCACAATATATTTTCTCATAAAAAAAGAAATCAGAAACCAACCAACAAGCATAACCCATAATGGTTTTCTGTATTCTGATTGAGCTTTCCAAAAAAACTCCAAAGTGTATTTTACAAAATCATTAGAAAGTCTATTTTCATTTCTTTACTCCGGTCAGTACATTTAGTCACTGTCTCCTTCTGAGGTCCATGATTGATGTTTACAGGTCATAGCAATACTCTTAACTCATTAGTTAGAAAGGGAAATATGGGAGCACTTGCTGGAGTGAGATATTGCAGGGGAACAGAGGGAGCTATTTCAATGAAAGACAGAGAAACTTAGCCTCAGTGTGATAATAGCCCCTGAACTATTGCATGTTTCAATCAATGAAGACAGAAGTAAATAAAAAGCAGAGGGGAAGATTCACAGTCATCGATCCTAGCTCAACACAGAGCTTGCTCTATAGTCTGGACCAGTAATGCTCCCAGTCATCCACAAAATCAATGAAACTCATCCTTTCAATAGCATCCAATTATTAGCACAAAGTAAAGGTAGCCTTCTACAATAAATCAGAAAACTTTATTGAAAGGCTACACAGACAAGATTAATGTTAATTGGAATGTGAATAATGTACAAAGCTGTTTCCAGATAAACCAATTGTAAACAAATGATGATTGCAAACATAGTAGGAATAAGAAAATACTTTTACATTTTTCCACTTTGGTTGTTAATTTACAAAGTTAATTGCGAAATATTCAAATAACATTTGTTGATGTGATGTGATGTGACCAAGATGGCTGCGCGTGAACAACACGAGGCTTAGCGTCTCTCCAGATTTTGCAAATTAGTAGTAATCTGCTTCATCTCAGTATATTCCTGTAGATGGTGTATATTCTCTGTATATTCTGCTCATACTGCTACTGTTACCGTTCACTGTTATACTGTTGCACTTTTGCTACTACTTTGCACTTCTGGTTAGATGCTAACTGCATTTCGTTGTACTGGTATGCGTACTCTGTGCAATGACAATAAAGTTTAATCTAATCTAATCTAATCTTATTCTGATATTCTGGTCCTACAATACATACATACCTTTATTTCAGACCGAAGAGGAGACCATTCTGCTGAGGACTGTTTCAATTAGCCAAAAATAAACCAACAGCTAAACATCAGCTGTATGAAAAGTCAACAGCACTCCTATCATTTCCAGTGAAGATACATGTTTTATTCCTGAGTCTTCCCCTGCACACCATGTTAGCATGCTCCCTCTGTGATCCCTGTACGATGTGGACACATCCAGTGTTACCCTCCACTGGTTACCATTTAGTAATCATTAATTTCTCATTAGAGTTTGTGTTTAATTAAAAAGGGGTGCAAGTTTAATAGCCATTGCACGTAATGATGTGATGTTAGATCTAATGTACACATATTTAGCTTCATCTATCACCATGACGCCTGAGTTGAATCAAATAGAGACGGAAGACGTGTCTCTCTAATTATCTGCTCTGTTTCATCTTTTAATCTCAATAGAAACACTTTATGGTAAATGTAGTCCTTCTGGATATTATTGGTTCATGCTCTAAGGAAAACACTTTTTTATATATATATAATCGGCTTTATTAAGGCTTGGTTTGTCAGTAGCAAATGTTCAGTCAGCAATGCAATGTTCGATAGAAGTTACTAAATAAAAATTATCTGAAAGCTTGTATTTGCAGTTATCAGTCATGCATTATACAACCTTCATTATACATTACTTTTTACATGCTACCAATTATTGCCATCTATATAAACTGCACTTCTAAAATTATACATTCATTCTATACCTTATATGTTTCTTTTACCCAAGTCATGCAATATTTGATGTATGATACAGCTTAGCTACTTGGGCTAAATGGGGCAATACATTTTATTTTCTAAGACTAATAATGAATTATTGTACACATTAAAAGCACACCTTTCTGCCATTCTGCAAATCTAGCATTACTGTAGTCTCTACTTTGTTACTGAGTCCAAAAGAAGGAGGAGAAGCAGTTGAATGGCAAGCATGTCGAGCTTTCATTTTGGCCTACTGGAGAATTGTGGGTATTACCATGTTCATTTATGAGCACTCTCCAAAACATCATAAATCAATCATCTCACCTCATGTATGTTGATGGAACATTACCAGTTTCACAGTGAAAAATCTGGTTAAAAAGCATAAAATACGAACAAAGACAGTTTCAACATATATTTGTATGTACTGGATATAGACTATATATTTCAATATATTGATATCCTTGGGTTCATACTGATCTTCACTTCCACCATCTGTCATAAATCATTGATATAGCTACTCCAAGTGTGGTTGTGGAGGGGAAGGAAATCCGATTAAACAATTAGTGTCAATTATCCCAGACTGCAAACAATTGGTCTCGAGTGCCGGGGTTTAATTACAGGCGACTTTCAGCTCCTTATCACGCACTGTGTCGCGCGCCAGTGATTCATGTCGGACTCATGCCTGTCCCTCAAGCACCATCAATTACCCACACATGAACAAATCTGTCACAAGAGAAAACTGCATCGGGGTACAGGACGGGAATGTTCTTTATCATATTCGGCTAAGCTTTATAAGCTATATGATACAACCCAAACTACTGTACATGCAGGCTACTCGAAAGCACACTCTTTGTGGGGAAAGATTGTACATATGATGGACAAATTTGATAAGTTGGATGAAGATCGGGTGAGATTGCTTGTTTAGGTCAGGTTCCTATCTTTCCTATCAATACTTGACATAACATAAATGTTGTACTTTTCATTAGGTTGCTTATTTGACCCAAGGCCTTCATCATGTTAACTGCTATGTTGTATATGTCACATACAGTATGTATGTGTTCCTATAGGGTTATGTGTTGGGTGATTATGGCTATGCTTACTCTGCTATGTCTATGCTATGTGCTGTCATGGTTGTGTGATATTGCATTACATTCTGTCTGGTAATACATTCATGCTGTGTTATTCCAGATTGCATTTTGGTTAGTCTCACTTTTACTTATGCTTTAAGTTCAGTGACAGGTTACAGGATACAGTTATTGTTTATGATTATGCTCATATTTGTGCCATGTTTAGTAATATTGATTAGATTAGATTAGATTTTCTTGATAGATAGCAAAACGGGAAGCTCTCTGCTTCAGGTTTAGAGCATGTAGTGGGACAATACCAAGCCACAAAATCTGAAGTGTGAGCATTCATTAACAATGTAACACACATACACACACACACACACACACACACACATGCATGCATGCATGCAAGCACTTACACAAGAGTGGAGAGGAGCATCACCAGGCGTGATGACATGTTAAATTACCCTGGTGATGTATAGCTTAATGAACCCCTTGTGTTGATCGCACTTCACATTAATCAACCGCCAGGAACAGATTCCCTTATTTTCTCAATGCTGCCTTGATAAACTGCAATTTCATTTAACCTTGGACAGCAACTTTAATAGCTTCCACAGGACAACTGTCAATACTTCCCTGGGTATACAGTGATTAAATTGCAAGTCAAGAAGTGTGTCACGGCTTCCTCTGTGAATCCTTCTCTCAACCTCCCTCTCTCTTCACCCACCCCCCACTCTGTCACCCCAACTCCTCCACTTCAAACCACAATCTGTACCTTCACACTTGCATTTAATGCCAGGCAAAGTCAAAACAGACACACTGCAGAACATCAAGGGGTCATGAAAATAATCAAGTTAGATGTGTTTTTTTAATTTTATTTTTTTATATCTGTGCTCAATCATGTGTGTGTGTGTGTGTGTGTGTGTGTGTGCATGCTTATTACTTATTGCTTAACTCACATTGCAAACATTGTTCTGTGAAATAGATTCATCATTGGTCTATGTTTACATTCTGCGTTGTATTTTTTCCCTGCTGTGTGTCAGCTCATTCCTACACAGCATTGACAGCCGGTGACATGAGCCGTGTAAGTGTGATGTTTAGTGATGACCTACACTCTTGTCAATTGAGCATAAATTGTCAACCATGAGCAACCCGCTGGCTGATTAAAACCAATTGTCTGGGCAGGGAAGGACAAGGCAACCTCTTTATTGTATGATAAACTAACTTAATGGAGAAAGACAATCTGCCCACTGGGAAACTGCGCTGACTGTTAATTAAAAAAACGGGGCTTTCTGTGTAAGAGGCAAGGGCCTATATCTGTTGTACCAATAGCCACTTGAAGGAAATTTGTGAAAGCCTTTGACAGATAATCTCAGATAATGTTAACATTAGCATTTGGGAGACAATGAAAACAAATATCATTGAATAGTGCATGTTTGACAGATTATCCTAACTAATATGGTTATGTGTGCTTTGGAAATGTACACATGGTATTTAATCTTATGTGCATTGGAGTTTAAAATCCTATTGTTATTACAAGACTTTACGAAATTAAAATAAAACTTCCAAAAACGTATTTGTCATGTTTGACCAGAGATCTATGTCACTGCACAGCTTCATTTATCTCTCTCCCACTCAGAGAGGGCAGCAGTGTGAAGATATGCCCTATGCTACTCCATTGTGTGACATGGATGACATAACAAGGACGGCAAACATTTCTCTAGTCTTGCATCTTGCTGGATTTCTCCACCCACACTTGAGAGGTGACAAGCATACACATGGACTTCCATTATTACCCAACATGACTAGAATGTCTGCAAGAGGATAATTAGTGAAACGTAAGGAGCTGGGCCTAATCCTAAGTACTTTGTATGCCTCACCTGCCTGTGCTTTAGACTGCCGCTCACACTGACAAAGTGCAAAGGGCTGGGCCCAGGGAAAGTCAATAAGGAGACCTCAGTCAGGCCAAATAGCTGCAGAATACACTATTATTTTCTATCTCGTTTTTTTTTAAATAGTAAGTCGAAACCACTGAAACAGACACGATAAATTACAGGAACCAAAATTCCCTTCAACTACTTTTTTGGTACGTCGCAGAGTTGTTATTGAACCAGGTCAGTGTTAATAAATAAATAAATAAAATGTGTGTGTATAAAAGCAGCTTCAAAGCATGAAAATATAATTAGTACAAAAGTACAGTAGAAGACGTGATTGAATTGAATGACAGGTGCTAACAAGATATAATTATCACACCATCTCTCAAGTCTTTGCCTTACAGCATTCGTCACACGATCATGACTGCACCTCTGGAGACATTTGTCATTTAACATGTAAGGAGATCCATGATGCACACGTAATGAACATGTGCTGTGTACAAACTAACATAATGAGAACTGAAAGAAGTATGTTAGTATATATATAGGCCTATATACATAATATACTATATATATATATATATATATACATATATACATGTATATACAGTATGTATATAAGAAGACAATTATCACATCATTTCTGAAGTCTTTCTTACAGCATTCATCACACTGCCATGACTGCATCTCTGGAGATCTATATACGTATATATATATATTATATTATATTATATATATATATTATATTCTTTTTGTATTTTATTATATTATTATTATTATACAAACAATATATTATATATATATATAATATATTGTTTGTCCAAATAAGCGCTTTACAATATTGCCTTACATTCACACACACACATATTTATACACTGACTATAGTGGTGTCAACCATGCAGGACAAAAGCCAGCTTGTTGAGAGCAGATTGAGTTGGATGTCTTTCTCAGGGACACCTCAACACACGCCGGGGATTGAACCAGCAACCTTCTGGTGTCCGCTAACATCTAAGTGATACAACTCCAAATAAAGTGATGATTATTTTTAAACTGAGTATACTTTCTTTCCACATATCAAAGATGAGGAAAATTGTTCCACTTAGCAAATGGGGAACCCCCCCCCCCCTTTCCAGCTCAGAGGCTCGCGTCCCCCTGCCACGTGGTTAAAGTCTGAAGCAGCTGGCTGATCGATAGATGACAAAGGCTCAGAGGTTAGAGCAGTCAAATGATTGTTAACGAGACATTTTATCTGTAAGACATTTATGTCATTGTTTATGGTTCAGCACTCGCCGTCACCGCAGGTTGTGATGCACACACCTGGGTCTGGAGGCTTTGGAAAGAGGGATTCTGTCATGACCATGTGCCTAGCTTGCCATGATCTCTTGGTCAGAAAGGATGCCAGGCGTTGCTCTCACAAAGTACATGTAACGGCCACGGGGCATTCCGTGACAGGCTAGTGCCATTAAATAAATATACAGTGGTGTAGTCCATCTATTGTGTAGTTATGTACCAGAGCAGCAACATTTATCATTCAGCAACAACGTTTATTAACCGAGGCTTATACACATGCAGTTCTCTCTGTCTCACTGACTGTCTATCCCTGTACCTCCAAAAGGTGGCGTAGTTTCACTATTAACACATACAATTCCTGTGAACATCACACAGCCCTTTTCAGGGTTTTTTTTACAATTACAATTAATGTAATTATTTGACATTCTGACACTTGGCTAGCTCTTACATATTTAACACGACATCTTTTTTTTGAACGATGTTCTCAAACTTAAATCTCGCAACACATGTACTGCATGTGGCTAAGAGATTGTCCACATATTCAACAGTCTATGAGCTACGTGTAGTCCTGCAGGTAGGCGTGAGGACGTTTGTTGTGCCTTATGGGATATCTTGGTGTTATTCTGATCACAGAGGCATCACTGTAATCACAATCATGAAGAGTGAAGAATTGTCCATTTCTGGCTGCTGTGACCATAGAGTCTTTGACTTTGGTCACAGTGTATGGCTTATTGTTATATGAGTGAGTTTGTTATGCTTGTGTTTATGATGAAGTACAGTGTCACCTGGAGCGAAGGTGTGGGTGTAGCATGACAATGAGAGTCTGCAGAGATTTCATCTTGGTTTTAGCTCTACTGTCCCTTGCTCTCACTTCAGAGTCTGAACTGTTACTTGTAGTGCGAGTGTGTACATTAATCTTTCAGCTATAGTGTTGCCTTGAGGCCAAAGGGGTGTGATCCAGCAGTGACAAAATCCTAGATAGGCTGCAAACTTGGAGAACTTTTCACTGTTGAATGGGGGACCATTGTTCGTTTTGGGGATCCCAAACATAGAGATACATTTGACCATGACTGGAATGACTGTGCTTGTTGAGACTGACCTTACGCTCTCTACAACTGGGTGGTGTGTATAATCATCTATGATGACGGGCAAGTACTCTCCAGTTGGAAGGCAGCACAAACACACACAAACCCATACATACAAAGAAAGATAGAGAGATAACGCGGAGATAAAGATGGAGGGCCTGGTGGTACGCCTCTCCCTACACCTGGGAATTGGCGGTCGTTGGTGGTTAAAATCCCGGATCAGGAACAGGTCCATGATCTGGGCCCACGGAATCCACGATTGCTCCTCGAGACCATAACCTTCCCAGTCCACCCGGTATTGATGCCCCCGACCATGGAGGCATATGTCCAGGAGTCGTTCGATGGTGTACACTGTGTGGCCATCACCCATTCAGGGAGGATGTAGATTAGGAGTTGGGGGGACCGGCTTGATTTGGGACACATGGAAAGTAGGGTGACAATGAAGGGAGGACATCAGCTTCAGGTGGACAACACAAGGGTTAATTATAGACTCTACAACATACGGACCAACAAAACAGGGTGCTTCGCACAGAGCCATACTTTTTGTCCAGGGGTGTAGATGGGGGCTGAGGTGATGCCTGGATGGCAGGTGAGGTGGGTGGAATGAGCCCACTGCAGGACTTGAGAGCAGACAGAATCAGGTACAAACAGACTCTGTTAGGTGGATCATTTCCTGGGTCCGGTTGTAGCCTGGGCTTGTCTGACATGGGACTCAATCTCCCAGGTAATTGTGGCAATGAAACAGGAAGATGGCAGGATCTGAATTGCCCTCCTCTGCGGTGTATATATGGGACAAGGCATCCGGCTTGATGCTGCGGGAGCCCGGTCGGTAGGAGGTGAAATTGAACTGCGAGGCTGGATGAGGACAGGAGCAGAACAGTACTGGTGTTTTAGCTCACCGGACATGCTCTCTGCATCTGGGGTCCTTGGAAAAGGATGGAGGTGGAAGTGAGTGTTTTGAGGGGGGCTGCAATGCGGCTGTAATTGGGTATGAACCTTTGATAGAAGTTTGTGGCTGGTGGGCGCAAGTGACTCAGCTTGGCCGGATCTATGCTGATCTGGTTCTGGAAAGACACCCTTGGTACATGGAACTCACATTTCTCTGCCTTTATGAAGAGCTTGTTCTCAAGGAGATACTGGAGTACCTGGCGAAAATTCAGCTCATGCTCGGCAGGGTTCTGAGAGAAAATCAGGATGTCATCAAGGTAGACGAGCACAAAATGGTTTAACATGTCATGGAGCATGTCATTTACAGAGGCCTGGAAGATGGCAGGGGCATTGGTCAGCCCAAATGTCATGACAAAGTATTCAAAATGCCCCATAGGTGTGTTGAACACCATCTTCCACTCGTCCCCCTACCGTATGCGGACAAAGTGGTAAGCGTGGTGGAGATAAAATGTTGTGAATACGGTGGCGCCTTGGAGAAATAAAAGAGCTTAGGGGCAGTGGATACTTCAAAAACATCCGTAAACTCAGAAATAACTCAGGAACTCAGGAAAAATAGTCTATTTGCTGGGAATATGCTGCTTCAGCTCATGCTAGGGTCCAAAGTTTGATATGTCCTCAACAACCTGAGGACATATCAAACTTTCAAGTGATCGGTGGGGAAAGTCTGTGGTCGCTGGAGAAACACAAATTAACACTGGAGTACGAATCAACACTTATCGGCGTCTCCGAAAAAATATGCTGGGTCTGAAGCATCTGATTCTCGGGAGGAAACTGACACCGGGGAGCAGCACAGATAAGCAGTGAGCCTGGCCATCTGGTTGGCTAGAGTGAGAATGACCTGGTCGTGCTGGCCCAAAAACTCACCATGTCGCCTTGTGGAGTTCCATCGAACTCAATTCTGCGTCTGCTGTGTCCATCAGTGCCAGATCGTACTGTTACGATTCTGTATTTTGGACCCAGGTGCAGACACAGAGAGACAGAGTGTAGATGGCAAAGAAAGGCATTACTGAATGTTTTTACAGAATAATACTCCAGGCAGAAATGACACTAAAGATGGGGAGCCGATATGGAGGGAGACGATCGGGTGAGGATGCGGTGACTGGACAACAGGTAAGAAACAGGGAAGGGCAGATGGCTAGGCAGGTAGGCAGGAAGAAGCAGGTTGGCAGGCAGGAGGGAATTACAGGATGGGCAGGATCTGACAAACTTGGTCTACTTGGGAAGTAACTACTTGCTAGCTGTGCTTGCAAGTATACACCCGCAGGATCACGAGCAAAGTGAACACTCCTGACAGTTTGAGACGATGCATACTTCTGAGGGCATGTCTCAATACCACATCTGCAAAAGACGGATTTGATAACTGGGGTGGATTTTCACTTTCAGACGATGCGTTTTCTTCTATGTACAGTGCACAGAGGCCACCTGCTGTGCCCCAGAACGACAGCTGGCTTCTTCACCCAAAAATGCACACCTGATTACTCCACAATTGTACACAAATAATGTAGTCGAGTTGTAATCATATAGCACAGTCCTCTTTCATACAGTTTCTGCTTCTTTTTTTTTCTTGTCGTGTTGTGAGCCAATCATTTTGTGTACATGATTCGAAAATCATTATAATTATTCTCATAATCATTCAACTAGTTACATTGTTATTTATATTGTTTTTCTGTAACAAATATTGTGTATATTTGTCAGAAGTAGTAAAGTCAAAAGAGAACTATGTAGCAATGTCATTTTCAGAAGAAGGCATTGATCTGACCACCATTATAAGCTTTGGTGTCTCACCTTAATTGTAAATAAATGCCTTACCTGCATATTACTGCTTTATGTACTGTGTATTTATCTACCATACAGACTGAAACTCAATGTATTTATGCAAGAACTCGATTTATTTATGAAAGAAAGTCAAATACAACAAACAATGATGAATACATGTAATTATATATACACGCTACAATTTCGCCACTCAATGAGCACCCTGGCTTGCTCAGGTGTCCCTTGATATAAGTGTAAAATGTGACATTACTCAGAATGTAACGACAGAATAATGGTATATAGCGGGACGAACATTAAAAACATTACAGTTGTGGGCCTGGCCTCCCCCCGCCATCGTTGCTGCTGCTGTGTCTGCTGTGTTGCCTGCGGTGGTCTGTGTGGGACCAGACGGGTCTGTGAGCGTAGCTGACCGGCCGGGTAGCGAGCTGCCCCTGGAGGCGTGCCCCATGGTGCTTCTCAACTCCGAAAACGGGACAGTACTTGGGCAGCGACTAATGACATTTCTCATAACCACAAGCACACAAGTACAGAGAAGAGGGCATATTGAGAAACGGCCATACACACACAAACCCATACACACACACAGACAAGTAGAGAGATAACTAGAAGGTAGAGGCGGAGGGCGTGTCAGGAGCTTCTGGAAGAACTGACATTTTTTGTGGCTCAATACATGCAACTAGTGTTGTGTATAGAATCAAAGGATGACCATAGATGTACAGTTAGAAATGCTCACAGCTCCACACAATAGCCAGAGCTTCCTTTATTGTCTGGGAGTATCTCCTCTCCACATCGCTGAGCACCACCACATGACAAGCATATGCTACCATGTATTTTACCCTGAGTATCCACGAACAGTTCTGTCTCTCTTCCGCTCTGCCAATATGACAATGTATTGCCACTGGTTAGACTGTCTTTCAGTGTCTGTAATGCAGCTTGCTATTCTGAGTCCCATGCCCAGGGTGTGTCTTTTCTGCTGCAGCTTGCTATTCTGAGTCCCATGCCCAGGGTGTGTCTTTTCTGCTGAGCTTGTGGCGGTACAGTTGCCTTACCAGACTGTGATGCAGTTGGTAAGGATGCTCTCAATGGTGCAGTGGAAGAAGTTCACTAGGATCTGAGTGGAGAGATGTACCTTCTTCAGTCCTCTCAGTAAGAAGAGGTGCTGGTGAGCCTTCTTGACCAGGGCGGAGTGTTGAGTGCCAGATTGTTATTGGCACACCACGCTGTAAGGTGCTGGGCTTCTTCCCTGTAGGCTGTCTCATCATTGTCGCTGATGTCACCATTGTATCGTCTGCAAACTTAATGATAGAGTTAGAGCCATGTACAGGTATGCAGTCGTAGGTGAAGAGGGAAGAGAGCAGAGGGCTCAGCACACAGCCTTGTGGGATACCGGTGTTCAGGGTGAGTGTTGAGGAGGTGTTGTTGTTCAGCCTAACAGACTGGGGTCTGTTGGTGAGGAAGTCCAGTTGCAGAGAGAGGTGTTGATACCCAGCTGAAGGAGTTTGGATATCAGCTTGGAGGGGATGATGGTGTTGAATGCTGAGTTGAAGTCGATGAACAGCATTTTCCCGCAAGGCTCATGGTGATGTATCTGCTGTCTGGATGAAGTTCTACCTGGTGGTATCTAGCTCTCAGATCCAGTTTGGAAGACACAGTTGCTCCGTTTAACTCATTGTGAGCCATGAGGGGGCGTGGTTAGCACTGTCACGCAGTGACAGGGGGAGCGGAGCGGCAGGAATGCCTGGAATGTGATGCAGCTGTAGTGAATGAGTGCAATTACGCTATATAATGACACCTGTGCACTCTTCCTACAACAGAGGCTGGGCACCCATGATGAAAGAGGACCGGAGGGACTTCACCCGCCACCCCACTCTGGAATAAACACGGACTATACGATGTACATGTCGATCAACGAGATATAATGTTGAAGACAGTAATAAAACCAGCGTCATTTTACCCACATCCATGAATCCTCTGCATTCCTTCCAGAACCCAGGAAAAAGCCACAGTAGTGGCATTGTGACAAATAGAGACATTGTTACATTGGCGCCCAATCGGGTAAGAAGGAATGGGTAAGAGAGAGAAATCATCCATGGTCGACTTGGAAGTAGCCGCGGCGATTCGGATGTTGGTGGAGACGCAGGAGAGACAGCTGCAGGCGTTCGCCCAGCAAACAAGGATCATGGAGCTGGTGGGGCGGGCGGCTGGTGACCGGCCTACCCCCCTCAACGCGGCCATCGACCTAGCAGAGGATCACCTGGCGGTGCCCGCATGCCCCGGCCCCAACGACAGACGGGCGACGTCCCCACTACAGCGCGGAGGACCGACGCCGTGGGGAGCAGCGGCAGCAAGTGGGAGAGGGTGCGCGGGAGTAGCCAGGGGAGTAGTCAGACCCTGATCCACCATAGCCTGGTTCAACCCGAGGCCCTGGGGAAGCTAGCACGGGTGACAATTCGATGTAGTCACGGGGACCTGCACGACTACCCGCTAGTAACCCTCGAAATTTCACATCAAGGAAAACAACATAGAGTGAAGGCCACGGTTAGTTCCCGCCTGACGTGTTCCCTCCTATTAGGCACAGATTGGCCAGGCTTCTCTAAAATGGTAGCAGACTTGGGGGAGGCGCGCTCACGACAGATAGGGACAAGTGGGAGGTGCGCCATGCTCGCAGGTGATGCGAGGTCGCCCGTCGCAGTTCCAGGGGGGGGGGACCCGCCGAGTCTCCTCCAGGCGCTTTACCGGCTTTGGTGTTCCCCCCGGTGGAGGATTTCCCCCTGGAGCAATCGCGCGACGAACTCTACGCTTTGCCCTCGACCGCGTGATATCAATTGATGGACACCTGGTACGCCCCGACGCAGCTGTCACCTACCCACACTTCGCCGTAAGGGGCGATAGGTTGTATAGGGTGTGTCGTGACACCCACACAGGTTTAGACGTGGGCCAGTTGCTCGTACCGAAAAGCCACCGGGAGATGATTTTTCAGGCGGCTCATCACAGCCCGATCACTTGGGGGCAGATAAGACACACGATCGGATAATGGCCCGGTTCTATTGGCCAGGCATATACGCAGACATACAGCGGTGGTGTGCGTCTTGTCGGGAATGCCAGCTCAGCAATCCACCGGCTATACCCAAAGCCCCATTGAGACCACTTCTGTTGGTGGAGATCCCATTTGAGAGAATCGCAATGGATCTCATTGGGCTATTAGGCCGTAGCTCACGGGGGTATCGTTTTGTGTTGGTCATAGTGGATTATGCAACGCGATACCCGGAGGCAGCGCCCCTGCGCTCTATCTCAGCGAAGAGCGTAGCACAGGCTCTCTTCTAATTAATCTCCCGCGTTGGAATCCCGAAAGAGATTCTGACGGATCAAGGCACCATGTTCATGTACCCTCCGCAAACTTTACAGCTTATTTCGGATCACATCAATCCGTACCAGCATGTACCATCCACAAACCGATGGGCTTGTGGAGCAGTTTAATAAGACTTTAAAGTCCATGCTGCGTAAGTTCGTGCACGAGGATTGTTGAAATTGGGATAAAAGGCTTGACCCTCTATTATTTGCAGTGCGTGAGATGCCCCGGGCCTCCACAGGGTTTTCCCCCTTTGAACTTCTGTTCAGTAGACGACCCAGGGGGGTGCTGGATCTCATTAAAGAAAACTGAGAGGAAGGTCCTCCCAGTTTTCTTTAATGAAATAATGAAATTCAGTACGTCCTAGACCTGAGAGCAAACCTCCATTCACTCGGTCAGCTGTCACGCGAGAATTTGCAGAAGGCACAGAAGCATCAAGAGCGGCTGTATAATAGAGGTACTCAGCTCAGACAATTTACACCGGGAGAGAAAGTATTGCTGCCCACCTCCAGCTCGAAATTACTCGCGAAGTGGCAAGGACCCTTTGTGGTCACACGGCGAGTGGGGGACGTTGACTATGAGGTGGCACGCTCCTATAGAAGCGGTCAGATTTACCACCTCAACCTCCTTAAAAAATTGAATGAGGCACACCCGGTTTGTCTCGCAGCAGCAGTAATCAAAGAAGGTGAGCTGGGACCGGAAGCTAAAAAAGCGGCGCCGTTCACGCCGGTTCATTTAGAAAGCCATCTGACTCCGCAGCAGAGAACCAAGGTAGCCAACTTGCAGCAGTGGTTTACAGATGTCTTCTCCCCGCTACCGGGCCGCACCACGCTCATTGAACACCGCATAGAAATGGCCCCCGGCATGACTGTTAGGTCACAGCCGCACAGGTTACCCGAACATAAAAAGAAAATTGTGAGGGAAGAATTAAAGGCCATGCTGGAGTTGGGGGTGATAGAAGAGTCACATAGTGCATGGGCCAGCCCGATTGTTCTGGTAAATAAACCAGACGGGGCTTTCTGGTTCTGTGTGGACTATCGCAAGGTGAATAGTGTATCTACATTTGACGCATATCCCGTGCCTCAGGTTGACGAGCTTCTGGACAGGCTAGTCACGGCTCGTTTTTTTTCGACACTGGATTTAACCAAGGGCTACTGGCAGATTCCCTTATCTACAGAGTCCAAGGAGAAATCGCCCTTCTCCACTCCATATGGAGTGGAGCTGTCATTTAAATGCGCAATAGCGATTTATGTTGTTAATTAAACCAGAGTTATTTTTGAAGAGACTTTGTTTTCCTTTCCTTTATCCCAGAGAAGAACCCCGAGAAAACCTCGAGAAAAAGAGAAGAACCCCGAGAAAACCCAGAGAAAAAGCCACAGACGTGGCATTGTAACAAGAGACACATTTATGTTTCGGGGCGATGATCATCATCTCGGTTTTCCCCG
>OMOU01089988.1:0-18440 GCA_900312585.1 Malacocephalus occidentalis
GGACGGTCCGGAAGACGAGGTCGAAGGGGAGATTCGCCAAACAACCACAAGAATTGAGGTCGGGGGCAGAAGGCTATATTGGCAATATTCGGGAGTCAGGCGAGGCAGGTAGGTCATGGACAGGCAGCGTCAGTAACGGGTGATCAATCGGGAACATGCCGCATGAGCTAGGGGAATTGATACGGGTACACAAGCAGCACTGAAGACCCAACCAACAGAGCAGAGAACAGAACCCATCCCCAGGCCATTAGATCAATCAGCGATCAATCGGTGAACATTATATTCTGGCCAAATGCTGTTGTCACATCTGGGTTTTTTGTTTTTGTTTTTCCTCAGTGAACCTTGTCAGGCACTGAACTTTTTCTCCTTTAAAAATTCAAGCCAGGCCAGACGTCATTTTTTTGTCTTGCTCTGTGTGTTATTGCCCGAGCTGACTGGCCGCTTCCAGCCATCACCACACACACTCGGTGGTCGTGTGCTAACAGTGTGCCAGTTGCTCTGTCGTCCAACTACAAACTCTGCAATAAACCAGGGTTATAAAACATCCACTGCCTGTGTCTTGATATTGGCGGAGCCTGGCACAAGCTACTGCCCACAAGTAGTGTGTAGCAGGAGCGACTGCTACACATATATGTGAATTTGGACCGCAGTTGTCACTTAAAATGATCAATTGTTTGTCAATTGTTGCATATAGCACCTTTAAATATTGTTATCATTTCTATCATCTCCTGCCCAAGGAAAGTGTAGCAATTGACAGAGCAATCAAAAAAATGTTTTTGTCCAAAACAGACTAGAATAACGATGTTGAAATTTGCATAGAAAACTGTTCTCAGATCAGAATATGTTTTGGTTGACTTCTTTCAGTGTTCACGTATCTTTTCAGTATGCTCTCACCATGCTCCTCATCTCCAAACTACCAAGAGCAAGTTTGTTGTTCCGTGCGTACGCACCCACCATTACACAAACTAATATTTAACAATGTGTATTCATAACAACATATTGAATGATTGCATTTACGTCAAGAACGTCTCCCCCCGGTCCTGGTGAGATCCAACGAGCCAACGCACCTTGACAACGTGGCTCCGCCGTTGCTGGGGGCAACATTAGCCAGAATCAGTCGGTGTAGAATCGATCTCAGCCTCACTGTTTATCTGTGCTGTACCGTGCCGTAGAGAGATCAATAAGGATATCTCCTCCTGTTATTGATCCAGTGGAGTTGAGCACCTCCATCCAGTCTCTCTCACTCTCTCACTCTTTAAAGCAGAGTCCAGTTTCCCTGGAACACACGGACACACAGCCAGCGAACAAGAAGTGGCCTTGCGTCCACATACCAGATTTCATGGTCAGAGTTCTCGATCATATATTATGTATTAGCACATTTTTGCAAACAAATGTGCAAATGTGATTGATCATTGTTGTCCATGAACATTTTCACAGAAGAGTGTATGTTATACCACGTGTGAAGATATTAGATTAGATTTAGATTAGATTCAACTTTATTGTCATTGCACAGAGTACGCATACCAGTACAACGAAATGCAGTTAGCATCTAACCAGAAGTGCAAAAGTGCAACAGTATAACAACAATATGACAAGTGTAACGACAGTATGGCAGCGAACGGTAACAGTGACGGTAGCCGTATGAGCAGAATATGCAGAGAATGTACACCAATTACAGGAATAAACCGAATCTGCTGAGTGCATATAGAATTGTATATATACGGTGAACGCCATGCATTCATCGCTTTATCTCCCTTTATTCTCCACTTCTGTCTTCACATGGAGGGACTTTAACTTTGCTCTGTGACTATCTTGAAAAACCCAAACCAGGTCTGAGTCCAATCAGATCCAGCAGGGTGGAACCACAAACAGAACCCAGTGGACAGCTGCTGTGCCCTGGGGATGGAGGCCCTGGCCTCAAGCCAAACTGCAGCAGCAGCTCCCTTGGCCCCCCCAGACAGGAGAGACCCCAATGAAATCTTGACCGCATAATTGGCTCCCATCAGGACAGTGCTGTGACGGGGGCCAAATGGATGGTGTGGTAGACGACAGACGAGTAGCCAATGGCTATTAAAAGCAGCTCATGTTTCTCTTGCTGTCGGTGTGTTTATAATGGAATATTTACTGACTCCCCAGGGGTAGGTTAGCGTGGTGTCAAGATCTGGTTCAGGGCAGTGCCTTGTGATGTAATGGCACGCATGCCAAGTACCGGTAACATGCTTAGTACAAGCACGCTAGCATATTAGGCTCGACATAGCACTACTCGGGACAGAAGACAGAAAATTACGCAAGATAAACACACACACACACACTAGAAGGAACACTTGATGTGTGATGAGATGTGAGTGCAGAGACAGAGAGGTTGCAATGAGGTGAAAGGTGATGAAGAGCTATCGAGAAAAAGGAGAAGGTGGAGGAAGAGGAGGAGTTGTTATGGTGAAGAAAATGCATCTCAACCGAAAGGGGAATAAATCTGCTCAGTTTGGATAATGTCGAAGACTCAGACCAAAAAGTAGATTTGCACAAGTGCTTTAATACGATATTGGAGATAGCCAGACTCTCCAGGAGAGGCTAGACAATGTCCAATCATGCAGAAATGCAATTGTAAATGCATTTCATTTGTATTTTAGATAGCTGCATGCAAAGCCAATATCTTCTGTTGAGTAAAACCATGTCCGTGGGGCCTTTGGAGTTTATGGTTAGTATCTGGTTTAATAGTGTCTGACTAGTTACTCGAGATTGAAAACTTTTGAAACTCAAGCCAGCTCAGAACAAGTTCAAACTTAAACCGATCCTAACCTGCGATGTGAAATAGGGCCCTGGCCTGAGTCTGGGGGCCTGGCTAATGAGGTGCATTGGCTAACCAAGGCACACGGGCTAAACCCCCCCATCACCACACACGCTAAGGGAGACAGTCGTCCTCCACATTGTCTAAGGATGTTTGACAACAACAGGTGTTGTTCACTCATGTGTTTATATTCACAAAGCTGTCAATCATAACCCCTGCCTTTGTCAGAGTTAATTGTGACATAATGGCCAAGAAGGCTGAGCTCCATCGATGTGACTGCAATATATTTTCTACGTTGCCAATACATTAAATCGAGGACAGGGGGGGTTTGTTAGCCCCAGCCTTCATATTCAGCAAAGGCGTAGTGATGGTCATTCCGAAGGTCCATCTGAACCTTAACTGTATTTCATTACGTATGCCAACTATTACCACCAAGGAAATCCTGGTTATATTTCCTTTTATAGTGACTATACTGGACTAGAGAAAAGCACAGCACTATGTGGATGGAAATGAACCCTGGCGGACATTGTTCTTGTCTTCATCCGAGCCACATTCATCTCATTTGTGTTCATTATGAAGAGAAGGATTACTGTAACAGCTGCAATGTTGAAGCCACATGGTCTGAAGGGAACAAAGGCCACATACTGTATGTGTAAGTGCTCAGCATTCATGGACACAACACACTTTCACATTGCATGTTTCCAAGTTCTTTATTTGAATAAAGATCACATTCAGCCGGTGAAATGTTCAGAGCACAATATTATCTTTGTACGTTTGTATGTTTTACAGAAACACACTTAATAACACCTTGTTTACTTGTGAATGTAATTACAGGTAGCCTACTTGGCGATCGTTTAAAGATATACAAACATCTCCATCAACTCATGGCACATTCAAGCTCATATTCCCAATGATAGCAGTGGTGTCCTGACAGTAATACATATACAGTATATTGTGTATGCTATTCTACAATGCATGTAAAATCTATCATAAATAAACCAAAGGCAGTTTTACGAAGGGTTCTTTTGTAGATGTCAGCTTATTTCTAATATACAATTTGCGACTAAAATGTTTGATACACCTGTATATATATTTGACAAGAGAACCCTTCCCCTTGAGACAGATGGTGTAGATGGACGAGGCAGCACCACGGGGGGTACCAGCTGGGCGGTTTGTTCAGCTGGGTGCGTCCAGAGTTTCGCGGTGCCGCGGCCATGTTGGGGCCCCCACACCACCGGGCGCCTCAGTCATGTCATTTCGATCACTAGATCAACTCTGTTTCCATGGCGATACGAAGGAAATTTGCTTCAGTGTCACAAACTTAACTCTTAACTCTTAACTCTCCCCTCAGCAGTAACACCAATATATATGGACAGGAACCATGAGCAGAGTACTTTTACTTACATTACTTAAAGTACATTGTTGTAGATTTATCAAGACTCTAATATTCGTAAGAGGAGGATCAAGAAGACCTAGTTCAGAAGTTAAAGACTATATTGTCACAGCCAATAGTGACACAAAGCCGAGTCAGATCTGCAGATGAGACTGCCACACCCTTCTCGAGCTCTGTCTTTTAAACCCTATTGTTGAGCCATTATGCTATGCAACATGTCCAGACGTTGACAATTGGTTCCCTATGGCTCACGTCTATATTTGGATGTCCAGCCAGTATCTGACCACACACAACAACATACATCATGTCCAGGTGACCTCCGGAATGTCTAAGGTAGACGTGGTGGAAGCAGACGATGTCACACCCGAATACAACCACAAGTAGCCCTCCAAACATTCCCTGCATTTTCTCCACACTTAATACACACACATAACATATTAGCATACAAATACTTAAAAAATATACTGGAAATATACTGGAAAAATATACAGGAAACAAACCATATTTGGAGGTGCTGACTCTCATCCCGACCACTTCACACTCGGCTGCAAACCGCCCCGGTGCATGCTGGAGGTCACTGTCTGATGTCGCCAACAGAACTATCTTCTGCAAAGAGCAGGAATGCAATTATGAGGTCCCCAAACCGGACACACTCCTCACCTCAGCTACGCCTTGAGATTCTGTCCATGAAAATCACAAACAGAATCGGTGACAAGGTGCAACCTTGGCGGAGCCCAACACCCACTGAGAACGTGCTGACTTTGTGCCGAAAATATGGACACAGCTCTCACTTTGTTTGTACAGGGACCGAATGGCGGTCATAAGCTTCTCCAAGTCCACAAACCACATGTAGACTGGATGAGCAAACTCCCATGCCCCTCCCAACAACCCTGCAAGGGTAAAGAGCTGGTCCACTGTTCCTCGGTCAGGGCGGAAGCCACATTGCTCCTCCTGAAGTTGAGGTTCAACAATCGGCCGGAGCCTCCTTTCCAGCACCCTGGAATAAGCTTTCCCGCGGAGGCTGAGCAGTGTGATCCCCCGATAGTTGGAGCACACCCTCCGGTCCCCCTTTTTGAAAATGGGGACCACCACCCCAGTCTGCCATGCCACAGGTACTGTCCCCGACCCCCACGCGACATTGAATAGGCGTGTCAGCCACGACAGCCCCACAATGTCCAGAGCCTTCAGCATCTCAGGGCGAATCTCATCCACACCTGGCGTCTTGCCACCGAAGAGTTGTTTGACTGCTTCGGCGACCTCTTCCAAGGATATGGGTGAGGCTCCCCCTGAGGCTTCGGACTCTGCCTCTTCCCCAGAAGGCGTGTTTGTCGTGTTCAGGAGTTCCTCAAAGTGTTCCTCCCACCGCCCGACTACATCCTCAGTCTGGGTCAGCAGTTCCCCTCCCCGACTGAGTACAGCCTGAGCTAAGCCCTGCTTTCCCTTCCTGAGTCGCCGAACGGTTTGCCAGAACTTCTTTGAGGCCAACCGAAAGTCCTTCTCCATGGCCTCCCCGAACTCCTCCCACACCCGAGTTTTTGCTTCGGTGACCGCCGAGGCTGCAGCCCTCCTTGCCTCCCGGTACCCGTCTACTGTTTCAGGAGACCCTTGGGCCAACCAAGCCCGAAAGGCCTCCTTCTTCAGCCTGACGGCTTCCTTCACCGCTGGTGTCCACCAGCAGGTTCGTAGGTTGCCGCCACGACAGGCACCGACAGCCTTCTGACCACAGCTCCTATCCGCCGCTTCTGCAATGGAGGCTCTGAACATGGCCCACTCGGATTCCATGTCCCCAACCTCCCCCGGGATACAAGAGAAGTTCTTCCGGAGGTGGGAGTTAAAGACCGTACGGACAGGGGCTTCCACCAGACGTTCCCAGTTCACCCTCATCACCCGCTTGTGTTTACCAGGTCTGTCCGGCAGCCTCCCCCGTTGACAGCTCTGCACCTCTCTTTAACCGAGTTTCCAAAACATGCGGCCGCGAATCTGTTGATACAACAACAAACAAAGACAAAACAACAAAGTCGATCATTGATCTTTGGCCTAAGGTGGCCCGGTACCAGGTACACTTATGAGCCACCTTATGTTCGAACATGGTGTTTGTTATGGACAGTCCATGACTAGCACAGAAGTCCAACAACAACAAAGCATCACTCTGGTTCAGATCGGGCAGGCCGTTCCTCCCAATCACCGCCCTCCAGGTTTCTCCATCGTTGCCCACGTGCACGTTGAAGTCCCCCAGTAGAACTATGGAGTTCCCGGATGGCACCCTTTCCAGGATGCTCTCCAAGGACTCCAAGAAGGCCGGATACTCTGAACTGCTGTTTGGTGCATAAGCACACACAGCAGTCAGAGCCTTCCCCCCCTGCGACTTGCAATCGCATGGGGGCAACCCTCTCGTTCACCGGGGAAAACTCCGACACAGCGGCGCTCGACGTTCCACATCCCTAGAACCAGTCGGCGATGCCAGGGATCCACGCGCCCAGGACCCTGCCTTTGCCTATCGCCCGGTTTGCATTGCACCCGACCTCAATGACTCTACCTGCAGGTGATGGACCCACAGGGAGGCGGCTCCTCGTAGCCTCTTTGGGCTTGGCCCGGCCGGGCCCCGTGGATCCAGGCCCGGCCACCAGACGCTCGCCAACAAGCTCCCCCCCCCAGGTCTGGCTCCAGGAGGGTGCCCCGGTTTCCCTTGTCCGGGCGAGGTGACTTTTTTTGTGTGAAGCCATTTCATTGGGGTATTTGAATCGTTCTTAGTCCACCTTGCCTTGGGAGACCCTACCAGGGGCTGTTGCCCCGGATAACACAGCTCCCAGGTAAGGTAACTATTCTTCGGGGGGGGGGGTTATGTATTGTATGTACTTAGATGTTGGTAATGTGCTCAGAATGGCATGTCTGCTCTTATCCCAGCTATTATGCAGGCGACCTAGCAATTATGAAACCCATTCTAATGGCCTCGTAATGGTTCTTTATGTTTTACCACAGCGATATATTGCTGTCTCCTTCAACAAATGTACTCTTTGTAAGTCGCATTGTATAAAAGTGTCTGCCAAATGCTCTAAATGGAAATGTGTTCCCCACAACTGACTAGCTGGCTATATTGAACAGCCATAGCCATATAGGGGGTGGGCAACATGGAGACAATTAATAATGATCCATGTGTCGTGGCAGACCAGGGTGGTTGTCCCCATTTTTAAAAAAGAGGACCGGAGGGGCCACTCAAATTATCGGGGGATCACTCTGCTCAGCCTCCCCAGGAAAGTTTATTCCAGGGTGCTGGAAAGGACGCCGATTGTCGAACCTCAACTTTCGGAGGAGCAATGTGGATTCCGTCCTGGCTATGGAACAGTGGACCAGATCTTTACCCTTGCAGGGTTGTTGGGGGGGGGGGGCATGGGAGTTTGCCCATCCAGTCTACACGTGCTTTGTGGACTTGGAGAAGGCTTATGACCGTGTTCCCCCCCAGGGGTACCAGGGCCATTGATACGTGCCATTCAGTCCTTGTACAAACAAGCATGTTCTCAGTGGGTGTTGGACTCCGCTAAGGTTGCCCCTTGTCACCGTTTGTGATTTTCATGGACAGAATCTCAAGGCGTAGCCGAGGTGAGGAGAGTGTCTGGTTTGGGGACCTCAGAATTGCATCCCTGCTCTTTGCAGATTATGTAGTTCTGTTGGTTACATAAGACTGTGACTTCCAGCATGTAGTTTGGGCAGTTTGCCGAGTGTGAAGCGGTCGGGGATGAGTGTCAGCATCTCCAAAGCTGAGGCCATGGCTCTCTGCCGGAAAATAGTGGAGCACTCCCTCCGGGTTGGGAGTGAGTTGATGCCTCAAGCGAAGGAGTTCAAGTATCTCGGGGTCTTGTTCACAAGTGAGGGCAAAATGGAGCAGGAGATGGACAGACGGATTGGTGCAGCGTCTGCAGTAATGCAGGTGCTGTACCTGTTCGTTGTTTACCGATTTACCGATCCATCTACGTTCTAACCCCCACCTATGATCACAAGCTGTGGGTAGTGACCGAAAGAACGAGATCACGGATACAAACGGCCAAAATGAGTTTCCTCTGGAGGGTGGCTGGGCTCAGCCTTAGAGATAGGGTGAGGAGCTCAGACATCCGGAGGGAGCTCGGAGTAGAGCTGCTGCGCCTCCTCATTGAAAGTAGTCAGCTGCGTTGGTTCGAGCATCTGATCAAGATGCCCCTCGGGCGCCTCCCTTTAGATGTTTTCCAGGCACGTCCGACTGGGAGGAGACCCCGAGGCAGACCCAGAACCCGCTGGAGGGATTATATGTCATCTGGCCTGGGAATCCCTCGGGATCCCCCAGGAGGAGCTAGAGAGTGTTGCTGGGGAGAGCCCTGCTTGGCCTGCTGCCACCACGAACCGCCCCCAGATAAGAGAATGGATGGATGGATGGATGGATGGATTTGTTTATATGCCTAAACTATAATGATGTAGTGATTAAAGAATTTGTCAGCATTATTACTGTCAAATACATTAATACTTAATATTGTTGGAAAATCCTACCTTAATCTTCTAATCTTCTCTTGTCTGGCTTTGTCTACTTTCCAGTGGTCGTAGACCTTGTGATGGTGTATTGGGCCCTCTACTAGTCTTGCCTTGATTCTCATCAGTTGGTCCAAGTGGGTGACCTCAAGTCGGTTTCGTGATTTTGTCTTGATGCGATTCATGAGGCTGTATCGCTCCGATTTTTCTTTTTTCTTTAACCGTGAACTTGAAATCACTGTACTGTTGGCAGATGCGCATTGCGGCTGCCTCGTTTGTTTCCATCAGAAGTGCTTGGAACTTTTCAGTCAGTCTGGTCACGTCCTTTACCCCATGGTCAAAGTCACATGTCGCATCTTGTATGTTCAGGTCAAAAGCAGCCCACCCTTCAAGCAGACTTTGCGGACAAACAGTATAATATCTGTTGTATTTACCACACTCTCATTTTCCAACAGCTTGTTCACTTGTTCGCTCCAGTGAACGCATTCTCCGAGATACTGAGACCGGGTATATTCAATGTACCCAGTTGCATGTACCTGGCTGGACCGCATCAGGCAATCAGGATGTCGCCATGTTGGATCTCACCCACTGTCTCGCGACATTGTGTGACATTGTGTGACATTGTGTGACATTGTGTATCCCAACAAAAATTAAACACAAGATAATGATTTAATTTTGTGTGCGGTCTGTAAAATCGAATGCACAGCTCCTTCAACTGGTCCACACATGCGTGCACCTTCCAGGGAACATTGGCCACTACCACAGCTGCGTCAGGATGTTGGGTCCAGTGGCGACATAGCACATCATGTCAGTCCGATAGTGCCACGTTGGTGTCTGCTTGTGGTGGGATGTAGACGACTGTAATGAAGATCATCCAGGTTCAGCGAGCAGGAGCGAGAAAGAGTCTTAGTATCCTTCGGGTTACACCACTGGCACCCTCCATCCCCAATTTACCTGACTCTTCTGTCCTGTCCAGTCGGAAAACAGGGAAGGATTCGGTTGGACAAAGGACTTGATCGTCACCAGCGGTGTCAGCCATATTTCCATCAGACAAACATTTTTTATAGTCCCTTATGTCCCTTTGGAATTGAATCCTCAAGCTAATATCATCTAACTAATTTTCCAGAGACTGGACATTAGCTAGAGTGATGCTGGGCAGAGTTGGACGGGGGGCTTGGACTGGTCCGTATGGTCTTTAACTCCCACCTCCAGAAGAACTTCTCTTGTATCCCGGGGGAGGTTGGGGACATGGAATCCGAGTGGGCCATGTTCAGAGCCTCCATTGCAGAAGCGGTGGCTAGGAGCTGTGGTCAGAAGGCAGAAGTCGGTGCCTGTCGTGGCGGCAACCTACGAACCCGCTGGTGGACACCAGCGGTGAAGGAAGCCGTCAGGCTGAAGAAGGAGGCCTTTCGGGCTTGGTTGGCCCAAGGGTCTCCTGAAACAGCAGACGGGTACCGTCGAACCCCATTTAGTTTCCCCCGGTGTTTTCCTTCTTTTCCCTGGAGACATGTCGCCACTGTTGTTCTTGTGGCTTGCTTGTATCATCTCCGCTGGCCACTGGGATCGATGTAAAAAGTTTCCCAGAACCTTTGTTGTAGACCAAAGTTGGAAGTGTATCTCACTTGTATGTTGTTAGTTGCGATACATTTGTGCAAAAAATGTTGGGAAAAAATATAGAAATACGAAAAAAGTGCACAATCTCCGCGGAGCTACCACGGCGACTAGACACGACTGCAGCATCTTGCATCTTACCATTTGCTAGCCAACACAGGTACATGTATTAGCACACTAATGACTAATTCACAAATTTACACTAATGACTAATTTATATACACATACTCGTTATAGTTTAGCACAAACAATTTTCATGATGGAGAGCTATAGATTGTGTAGACTACACCAACCTCTTTTCCTCAATGACTGCCTTGTGCTAATAATAACAGCAGGCTAATTATGTTGTTGTAAATATTCTTAGAATGCCATCCTGTGGATTGATGCTTGCTGTCAGTGCTGCCCAGCCCTGCAGACAGCTGCAGCGGCTATTTCTGCAATCCTTGGAATCTCTTCATTTGCCTCTCAATATACACACAGCAGGGAAGATGGCTTAAAAGCAGAGCTGTACACTGTTATTTATTAAGAACTATTTGAACCCTATTATGCTATGTGTTTCTGTGTTTCTGTTAGATTGTATTGCCTGTCAAACATAATAAACAAATGTATTGTAAGTATTTTAAGGTTCATGTGTCAATCTCTGCTGTTTAAATCAACCAGTTGTATTATCCCTTAACCAGCAAAATGATGGTGCACATTGACAGCTGCTTTGCTCTAATCCTTTTCTCTGTCTCCCATTTAAGGTTCCCTCACAGATGGACGTAAGTTTGACTCCTCGCGCGACAGGGACAAGCCTTTCAGGTTCAAGATTGGCAAGCAGGAAGTGATTAAAGGCTGGGAAGAGGGTGTGGTGCAGGTGAGTTTAGCATTGGGGCTTGATTGCAACCCGTAGTCTTGGGTCGAAATCTCAGACCAATCGCAATCTCGGGAGGAATTTACGTCACAGAAAGGAAATTGCATCATAAGTACTGCATTATTGTCACCACTGGGAACATGAAAACACTTGCAGTGTTTTAATGTTTTGTCTTGCAGATTGCACATTTTTAAAGAAAATTACACATAGGAAGTCTTGTTGTTCGTAAGAGTAATATATGCATATTGCGTGAGTACTTTTATTTGTTATGATGCATGACATACATTACAGTCCTGTTGAGGGGTGGTTGCGAGTGATTTGTATATTGATATCCATCATTCTATGCATATGTGATATACAGATTGACAGGATGTGAAAGGTTACCAATGGAATTATATATTTACAGGACGCAGAGAGCAGTTCTAGTATAGCAGGTCACGACTGTTCCTCTGTGTCTAGTACCATAACAGCTCAGCACGAGGTCGCTGGTGTTGATACTTATCTCATCTAATGGCAGGAATGACAGACCTGTAGCATAGTAGCCACCTCAAACTGTGATTAAAAATGAGTCTGTGGTTACTCTGCATGCGATAAAGTGGTTGAAATTGCTTCTCTGAAATTGGTTACGCTGCATGTAATGGTGTGGGGTTGGATACATTCTATGACATTTGACTGATGAGTATTGACTGGTATAAAATATTATGTTACAGAATATAATCATTATGACTGCCCAATTTGACACACTCAAAACACAGGCAGGAGGTCAAAAAAAATGATAGGGAATTACAACATTTTTCTAAATTGTAAGATTGAACCCTTGTCTGATCGGCCATGTCCATATATATGTAACAATTGCATCTATATACATATATTTAAGACAGACAAACTCTAAACATGATCAAATCATAACTGATAGCAAAATACCAATTTAAAATGTTAATATGGTTTAATACCAATCATTTTCCAATTTGTTCCCATCCTCCTGACCAACCAAAAGACAATCTTTAGGAGACATTTTATTGGTTGCCCTGGGAACTCTTTTTCAGCATAGTAATTGGGGTATTCACAACATGTCCCTCTTCCAGATCTTTACCCTTGCAGGGTTGTTGGGGGGGGGGGTGCATGGGAGTTTGCCCATCCAGTCTACACGTGCTTTGTGGACTTGGAGAAGGCTTATGACCGTGTTCCCCCAGGGAATCCTGTGGGGGGTACCAGGGCCATTGATACGTGCCATTCAGTCCTTGTACAAACAAGCATGGAGGAGGGAACTTCTCCTCCAGATGACCTCACTTGTTCCAAGCACAGAAATAATGTCACTTGAAAATTGTACTGGTGATATATTGTGACCTTGATTTGATAGATGCCGCTGAGATGCAAGCAGGGCCAAATTAGTTGCAAAAAGAGGATGAGTTATGTCTGTCATTTGGGAATGGTTTGGTGTGGTAGTGTGTATGGTTAGTGGCTGGCTTAATTGGCCTCACCTGGCCCAGTTAGAGTCTGGGGGTGGGGGGTGGGGCTGCATGCATGTGGTGCATTAGCTAATCAGTGCACCACAGGTTGTCAGACATCAACACACACACACTTGGACAGTACTAGCATGGTAGCTGTTTACCATCTGCTCTGTTAATTTCATTTGACCTTTGCAATATACCAGACTTTTCACAGATTCTATGTTCAGTTCATTATGAGTGGATGACCACCAAATGGAGAGAGATAACGTCATCAATCTCATTCCATATCGCCAAGGACATGATTCCATTTATATAAACTTGTATTAAATTACCATATTAAGTTACTGAAATCATTAGAACCGATATACGTGTTGTCCAGCCAGAAATATTTTGCCATGGAAGCATTGCCTAAACCACTTTTCTAGGACTACCAACCTGTGGTCTAGTCACACAATGCAACTAACCATATTTGAGCCTCACTGTGCATCAGCTTGGGAGCTGAATAGTACATGCTTGCAGACAAGCTATGCATCCAAAGATCATACAGGAGAGATACAAGGATTTAAAATACCTTCAATTTGTGGAAGCTGGATGAAGTGTCAGGTCTGCATCACTATGGATAATGACAGATATTTTGTCAAGGCAATTGCCTGCAATGCCCTTTACATCGATAAACGAATGCCATCCCTCTAGCTCTCCCTGTCCTCTCACACTCACAACAAGACTGAGTATACATAGGGTAAATGGGCATCAATATTTTCACTTTTGTTTATTGTAGCAATTATTTTTCATAATTCATTGAATATAGACCTAGATCTTTCTATACATTTGTATTGATTTTGTTGAACAAAAATGTGTAAAATTTTGTTTCTCCATCTAGAGAGAATCATGTGGGATCCTCAGATTGACAGGGCCGTCCACAAAAAGGTGGTTGCTAGTTTCTTGTTTAAGTTGGACGATATTTGGCTACAGCTCAGGAGTTAGGCTATGTCCCAGAGAACAAGCTCCAGGCACTGAGAGAGGCAGAGGATTTGCTCTCTCAACTGCCTTCTGCATCAGTCTGATGCAGCTGCCACTCCCATTCTCTAACATATTTATGTTATTGCCCATCTGTTATACCAAATGCTAGGTGTTAGGCTGTTAGGTAAATGTTAGGCTTGCTATTTTGCAGTAATTTATGAAAATGTATTGAAATGGGACCATATCATATGGTGGTATGATCTGCTTTTCTACTTACTTTTGTATTTAATTTCAGATTTTCTCATGTTAGTTATCTATTGAAAGAAGTACAAAATGCATTTCCTTCTGAATTGTGGTGAGTGCTGTTGTGTAAAATGACATAAAGTCTACTAAATCGACATATAGTTTACATAAAAACATACTGTATAAACAGGGCTCAAAAGTCTGAATAGGTCAGTTCAAGGTTTACTAGAAACACATATTTCATAATATGAATACGTTACAACATCATACTGTTCATATGGTAGGTATTTCAAGAACACATTAAAATAACCCTGTCCCTTCCCCAGTAATGGAATGGCCTATGCTCGATCACATGACATAAAAACAGAAGGTATGTGGGAAATATCTAGGAAACAAATGAAAGAACATTTGACTACTAGGCCATTACCCAATTACTGTTATTGTATATATAATGAATATGTACAGATAAGATCACAAATTAAAGCAGTCCTTTAACAATGAATATGTTGAAAATGATTGGCAAACAATAAACAGTGAGTAGCGTGATTGCATGACTTGTGTGATTCTTAAATGGTTGAGACTATGTGATTGATGAATGTTCTTGATAACAGGGAAATAACAGGCAAATGTCCATGCAGGAGGGTAAACCTCTCTGACAACATAAACCGCTGTGTAATATGCATAATAGCCAAGCAGTGTTGGTAAAGCAAAAGTCTGTAGCAATAAGTGTAAAGATCAAAATGTGATGATTTGTTCAATGTTCGGACAACGTTAAAAGTTCAAGTTACAAGCTCTGTGCTCAAGACGATATTGTGTTCACTGGCCAAATATTAAGGTATTTAGCTTTTGAGAGAATGATATGAAAATCGTAAAATATCAAGACATTTTTTATTAAAAAAAAAGAATCGGCACCTTATCGTGGTGGTGGGGTTTTGGTGCCCCAGTGAACCTGGGAGCTGGGTTGTCTGGGGCAATAGCCCCTGGTATGGTCTCCCAAGGCAAAGTGGTCTCAGGGGAGGGGCCAGACTAAGAGCGATTCAAAGACCCCCATGAAAAGGCTTACAACAAACATTGTCGCCTCGCACCTCTACACCCTTGCAGGGTTGTTGGGGGGGGGGCATGGGAGTTTGCTCATCCAGTCTACATGTGCTTTGTGGACTTGGAGAAGGCTTATGATCGTGTCCCCCGGGAAATCCTGTGGGGGGTACTGCGGGAGTATGGGGTGCCGGGGCCGTTAGTACGTGCCATTCGGTCCGAACAAAGTGAGCGCTGTGTCCGTATTCTCGGCACAAAGTCAAGCACATTCTCAGTGGGTGTTGGGCTCTGCCTCGGGATCCCCCAGGAGGAGCTAGAAAGTGTTGCTGGGGAGAAGGGAACCTGGAGAGCCCTGCTTAGCCTGCTCTCTCCGCGGCCCGGACCCGGATAAGCGGAAGCAAATGGATGGATGGAGATAAAAAGATCCAAATGTGATAATTTCACCAGTCGCCGGGCATTAGACGATATGCAGTTGGTCGCCTTGTGTAGAAGCTACTATAGCTGTATCATGAAAGTGCCAGTTTGACATAGAATGGAAGATCACAGAATCATCAATGAACCGTTCGAATTTGATATTCAACCCTATCAGTTTGCCTGATGTACCAATCCATATGTTTAAAGAACTGGTTCTAAATACAATTCACGTTTTGCCGCTGTCACTTTTCGTGTACCAACCATAACAACTAGGATTGTAAACTGTTGATATACATTGTAGGGGACACTATTAAATGTATTTCCGACTGTTGGTTATCAGCTTATAATGAATAACAATCCTAGAAAAGGTTAAATAAAAAAGGTTTTCACCTGAATTAATGATAACGGGGCACCACCCTGGAACCAGGGACCAATAACCAAACAGTGGAGTCAGTCTCACATCTTATACCAAACTATTAAAGTAGAATTAAGATTAATAATTACTCTATCAATAGCTAGGACTAGTGAAGGCTTTGGAGTTCTTTACGCGACAGAGGCTGGCTTCAACACAACATCCCAACAATAACCACAACAGTTATAATATAATAATGTTTATTAAATTCAAGTTGGCAAATGAAGTAAATACATAAAATGGCTACCAAAGGAGGAACAAAGAATCCTAAAAGGGGGAAGGGGACTGTGAGGAATGCGGCCCGGATATAGGCTAGAACACGGGGCTTAACTTACAGTGTATTTTGACCCAAATAGACCATGCAAAGGCAATAACACATTTGGTGGCTATTTGGGTCTAAGTCAACGATCGGGGGCCCTTGTTGTGATAAGCGGGGTTCTGGTTTGGCGTGGCCTAAACAAGATGGCGTTTACAACTCCGGGGCCTAGCACGTGGGGGAGATCAAAAGACCCCAGTCATAAAGGGGGAAGGGGACACTGAGGGAAGCAAAAGGGGCTCTGATAAACTCTAACACGGGTTCTCTGAACATCAGATCGAGAGTGAATACATGGATCAAACAGGTTTACAATATCATTTGGTAATATCAATAAACGAGTAAGCATACCATCGTAACACACTTTTACCTAGCTCTGCCCAGATATCTACCTTGGTTGGCGGTTAGCGACCGGAAGGTGGCTCAGTCTTTTCATTGCGGTCCGTTTCACCTGCTGGGGATCGGCTGTGTCTCTCTCCAACTTCCTTCAGTTCATTGTGTAGCCGTAGTCAGCCTTTTGGAAGGTGGTACGTTCTTCTCCCTGGGTCTCATTTCGTATCGTTCTGGTTTTGGCGTCTGGAGCTCGGTAGCAAGTGTCGGTTTTGCGTTCACGGTGTGCAGAGTGGTTTGTCGGTGTGTCGGGTGGTCGGCTGCCCTTATCCTAAGACAACAACTGCGTAACCGATGCTTCTGGTTATCATCGACGGGGCTAGGCGGGGGTCTCACACTACAGCTCGGCTGGTAGGGGACTTGTCCTCAACGTAGCTTCTTGTGTCTAATAACCGGGTAATTACTGTCACACAACGCGAAGGATCGAGGCAAAAGGACCCAAACTCATACGACGACCGGCGGGAGTGTTGGCAGGGTCCGGCGAGGAGGTGAAGAGGACTGGGGGTCGACGGACCGACCCCCCCCTTGGTGGGGCAGGAGGCAGAGCGCCCGATCCGAGTTGGATCCCTCGCCGTGAGAGAGCAAAGGCTAAAGGGAAGGGGATCGAGAGCGGGAGCCAGATGCCAGATGTCTGTGTTGATATAGACAAAGTGATGCATGATCGACATCACTGGGCAGACCCTTGGCCTCTCCTTCTGGATGACGAGGTAGGGGCGGGGTCGAATGACAGGTTTCGAGTTGCTTCCCTGTGGTGGTTAGACCGGGGGTAGTCTTTCATCTCCGTGGAAAACATGACAACATAATAGTAGACTAAGGACTCAGCACAAGGTGTGAAAGGGCAGTGAATGGAGGATCTTGGGCAACCAGTGTTGCGGAGGCCCTACAACATATTGACTATTGTGTATAGTTAGTAGCAGTGTAGTGTGATATATACATAAAATGAAACCCATAAATGCATACAATACTGTATTTCTCCAATACTGTTTCATCTCTTTAACCAATCACAACTTTGCTATCATGTTGATAGTTGACATTTTCTTTTTACATAGAAAGATATTGGATATTCAATAGATGATCACGTCCTGAATTACATTGGTCTGGACCAGGGAACTATAGACCGGCCTGAGTCTGGAGTGTATAGCAGTGTATTCCTCTTAAGATTCTCTTAAGATTTTTTGGTCATTTTGTCATTCCATCAAATAATAGAAAAGTGTTGATAGTGGTAACAGTTAAATAACAATCCCAGGTAAAATGCCGTGCTTCCAAGAAATATCTTTGTAACCATATTTGAGAGATGTGGGAGGGAAAAAAAATATCGGCCAAAATAAATCTATTACTCTTCCTCCTATTACTAAGATCGGCATTGGCCCGCAAAATCCAATATCGGTCGGGCTCTCATCAATTCTGTCAATCTGTACTTTTGTTTACACCCAATATCCATGTTAAGTGGAGATCCTCAGTAGGAAGCTCAAAACATCTTATTAAAGTAAAAGCCCCACTTAGTTGACAGTGCTTTAACGCAATTTATTGTCACAGGTGGTTTGGACCCAAATGCAGTACAACCAGACGCAGGGTGGAAATACAAAAGTATTTTATTTCCAAAGCAAGCAGAAGTCGTCGTCGTTGGGAATAGCAGGGTTTCGGCGTTGGGTGGGCAGTCGATCTGGCGGAGACACAGGTAAGCAGAAGACCGGTGGATCGTCAGGGACAGGCTGGGTCTGGATACCGGGAGAACAGGAAGCAGGAGGATCGTCAGGGACAGGCTGGGTCTGGATACCGGGAGAACAGGAAGCAGGAGGATGGCGTCGTCTAACCACAGGGGTGCAGTACGGGATCGGGAACAGAAGGTTGACGACGTTCTCCGGGGATCAGGCAGGAATCGCAGGTCGGGGACAGGCAGGTTCGGCAACAGGTAATCTATCAAGTTAATGCTGGAGAGTCTTGCGTACATGAGCGAAGTTTACAATCTGTGTGTGTGGAGTGGTGGTGCATATATGGGCAGGTTTAAGTGACAACAGGTGAGGGTGATTAGGCTGATTGACAGATTGATTGGTTGACTCACGGTGCTGGAAAGGTAGTCATG
>OMOU01089992.1:0-27098 GCA_900312585.1 Malacocephalus occidentalis
ACACGACCCGGAATGTCATCGGGACCCGGGGCTTTACGTGCATTTGTCCTCCTGAGAGATCTCCACACGCTGTCTGGGGATAGCGTCAACACCTGGTCACCAGGAGGGGGTGGGGTCTTCAGAGCCGGGGTGCTGTTGTCCGCCTCAAAGCGAGCAAAGAAGACATTGAGCTGATTCAGCAGAGAGGTGGAGTTGTCGCAGGTCTGTGGAGAGGGCTTGTAGTCTGTGATGGTCTGAATCCCCCGCCACAGGTTCCTGGAGTCTCTGCTGTCACTGAAGTGGTGTGCAATCTTCTTGGAGTACTGTCGCTTGGCCTCTTTGATGCCACGTGACAGGTTGGCCCTGGCTGTCCTCAGGCTCGCCTCATCCCCAACTTTGAAGGCGGCGTTCCGCGCCCTCAGGAGCCTGTGGACTTCCCCTGTCAGCCATGGCTTCCGGTTGGCCCGGACGGTGATGGTTTTGGAAACCGTGACGTCGTCCATGCACTTCCTCATGTAGGCAGTGACGAGCGCGTATACCTTCGCGCTTGCCCCTCTTCTGAGTCCGTAGGTTCCGACCGTGGGGCCTCCACGGCGGACTGGCTGCAGGAGTGGGGGGCGGTGGTGCGGCTTGCCTCCGGAGTAGACCGCGGTCGCGTAAAGCTTCCGCGATAGTTGGATTTAACTCCGTAAATATGGTTCTGCGGATGTCGAGCAGAAACTCTCGGGAAAGTATGCGCTTTGCGACTGACATGGCGCGACGAGGACGAACAAAAGACGATGATTAAAGACATAAAAAAACACAAAAACATCATTCTGTCGGGACTGAGAGGAACCGCTGCGTGTGCACGCGCCGCCAACTTCCGCCGGAAGAACACTCACTTCCACACATTAACATCATCACAGAGATGGAACTATAACTCAATAGGTCTTTATATTGTACTCTGTACTAGATTGGCAATAATACTAGGCATTGAAGAGTAACTACTTTTTGTTTTTCAGAAGTGGCAGTTGAGGAGCACCTGCAGGACATATCGGGTAAGGAAGGCCAGTCCTGTACTCTGTCGTGTCGGTTGTCCATCCCTAACGTGAAAACCCAGTGGTTTAAGAATGGCAAGCTGTTAGATGTGAAGGGCAGGTTCACCTCTGAGGTGAAGCACAACATTCAGAAGCTTGTGATTGAAGAGCTGAAGCCAGAAGACCAGGGAAGATACTCCTGCAGATACCAAAACCTGGAGTCCACAGCTGAACTGTGGGTGGAAGGTTTGTACCCTGGAACGCATCCTAAAATCTTCTAGAAGTGGTCGATTTCCACCCTTTTACTAACCTCTTCAACCTCTCACACAAACATCAACTCTAACAACAGAAGATGGACTTTTCTCTTGTAATTCCTGGACTCATCTTAATTTTTCTTAACCTTTTTTGAACATCTTCTTGTATTTCTTTGTCATCAGACTTATTTTAATTTGCATTCATCACTCAATCAACTCTTAGAATAACAACTGGATAATAAACAACCCATTCTAATCACTCATCCAGTTCTCTCGTTCTCAACAAGACTACACGACTGCGTACAAATCACTTCATACATGTAAGTTCTTATGAAAACCCCTTATCATTCACATGTTTATCTGTTCTAGCTGAACAAATTCATTTCACCAAACGCATCCACAACATTGAGGTCAACGAACGGCAGGCGGCCACCTTTGAATGTGAAGTCTCCTTTGACAATGCAATCGTGTCGTGGTACAAAGACACCTGGGAACTCAAGGAGAGTCCCAAGTACAACTTCACGAGTGAAGGCAGAAGACATTTCATGATTATCAGAAATGTGTCCATTGAAGACCAAGGTGTGTAGCACGCCCCCATCTCCAAGCTGCACCCCCCTTCTTTGGATTCTCTAAGACTGAATGTTTAAATGTTGATCCCGTCTAGGAGTTTACTCAGTGATTGTGAGGTTGGAGCCCCGAGGAGAGGCTAAGAGCACAGCTGAGCTTTATTTATCAGGCAAAGGTACAGTTTCCCTGTGAGGCCCTTTGCATTTCTGTTCAGTGTTGGTCCAGTTGTTAATCCCAATTTAATCCTTTCACAGAAATTGAATTAGCAAGAGTTCCAATCGGTGAGTATGTCACCTGTCCCCTCTTTAATCTGAAGTTAACATGAGGTTATCTTACATGGTATACATATATATATTAGATTAGATTTAACATGTTTGGAGCAAAGATTAATCATCTAAATATAATGTGTCTAACATGAGCATAAATGTTGGATACTCTGTAGATATGCCCGACACCTCAGTACAGAGGCCTGAACTACCGGCATCAGTTGCTCTTCAAGGTAAGATAGGCAGGGGTTCTTGTGGTTCATTTCAGGATGATTCTGGCACTTGGTTCTCCAACAACAGAATCTTCTACCTTATGTTTGATAATTTTTTGTATTATACACTGATTGTTGGTTGATGCAACAGACAGTATTGTCTCATAAAACATTGCTTCTCTAAGTCTATTTCGTAGCTGTATTTACTTTTATGTAAATAACAAAGTCAATTTATCTTTTGTGTCTTTAAGAATCTTCTGAGTTTTATCATTATGAAGAAGAGATGGCACAGAGAGGTAGATATTTTTAAATGTTCCAAAACCCCTGACATTTCATGAATTAACTTGTTTATCATAGCTTGTCGCAAAAGTGCTGATCTGTTGAACTGTTGCTCAGCTCACAAAAGCTCACAAAATAAAGCTCACAAAATGAAGCACAAATAAAAGATAATACAGTATTAAATAGATCAGTCAATATCATTTGTCTTTCTAAGTCTCTGCGGAGGTTTCCTATCACTATGAAGAGGAGGTGGCAGCAGAACAGAGAGGTACATTGTTTCTTTGTGTTCCTTGTATCCATCATGACTCTGCCAGACTTTGAAAAATACCCAGTTACCCAATTACATCACAAATAATCACTACATTACATGAAGGAGATGTAAAAGTAACCTTTCGTATTAATATTAGTTACTTGTTTGGAAAGCCTAGTCTTAATATCTATCTGGGTCAAGGCAGGATTATTAACTTAATTTAACCACTTAACTCATGTAACATTGTCTTCCAGTCTGTAATTTTACCTGTCTAATCAGTAACATCACCTGTCTATTCGTTAGTTGAACCTGTATACTCTTTTGTAGTACCTGTCGAGTCATTAGTAGTAGTAAATGTGTGTGTTCAGTGTGTTGGTGAATGTTGTCTTTCTTCATGTTGACTAAACTCCCAAATGATTAATCTCATCTTCCCACCTCCCATCCACTTATCTGTACACCAAAAAAACTCTGACATGCTATACCAACTTCATACTGATAATGACCACACTCTTGACTGAGGTAAAATGTGAATTGTCCATTGTTGGCAACAATCTTTTAGTCACATTGTTTGTGTGGTGTGATTCTCACTCCTTCAGTTGAATATGAAAGCTGGACAGAAGAGACAGTAACACAAAAGGTGTCTACAGCTGAAGGTATCTGCCCAGTTCTAACTGACAGGCAGGCCACAAATAAAAGTGAAAGACTTTTTTAACGGTCTTTGTGTGCTTGCGTGTCTGTTTGAGCCGTTCTTTGACCATCCACTATGGCTCTCCTTAAGTATGTCCCTGTGTGTTCTTCAGTTGCTTCTCTGTGGCCTATTTTGGGTTCTACAGTATATTGTATGTTTCTGAATGTGTGTCTGTTGCCCCACCAGCTGCCAGGCTTGCGGTTGAGGAGACGGTGGACGCCAAGCAAGTAGGAATGAGAGAGAAAGTTCCAGACAAAGGTGAACAAATTACTGCTTACTGCTTTGTGCTGGCAATGAGTCTCACAATATAATCTATAACTTTTCTGGTCTTTGGTCATTTGGTGCTTTCTTAAAACTGCTGCCAGGTGTTATGTCATAACTCTTGTTAGAAACACTCCATATCTTATTATTTGTTCATTCATCCCTAACTATTTATTCTTATCATTTCAATGATGACTTTCAGTTGTGCTAGCTTCCGTAGTTGTCTCTTTTTCCTTACGTGTTGAGTCTTTCAACTGCATGAGGCCAATGTGTGCGCTACAGTGCCAGGCTAACACTGTAAGTGTCTTTATGTTTTGAAGTTACCAAGAAGCCCATGGAGGAACCAGCTGCAGCTCAGCGGGAGCCTTCCCCACCCAAAGGTACATAGGGAGCCTGGGGCTCTCACTAGTTATCCACAGCTTACAATAAAGACACTGAAATTGTTTTTATTTCACCATTCAAATGTCTCGTGTCTCCATGTCAGTGTTTATGTTGATAATGTTTCCAGTGAATTAACTGAACTTTACTTTTCAAGTACCTGTAGCCAAAAAGCCAGTAGAGGAGAAAGTTTTGGCAGTTTCAATTCCAGAAAAGAAAGACTGTCCTGCTCCCAAAGGTAGAGGCGCTAAACACCATCTTTTATCTTTTATTTACATCTTGTATCGTTCTCCCAAGCTTGTATTCTTTACTTTTGGCACTTTGTGTTGTTTAATGTACAGTTATGTTATTTGTCTCCTGTACTAGTCATCATGTCAATATTTCAGTTTTTCTGTGAAATATCTACATACGGATGTGATTTCTGTCTTAAAAGAAGCACCAGGAGCAGTGAAGAAAGCTGTGCCAGCTCTTTCTCCCCCTGCAGGAAAACCACAGGAGGTGCCCAACAAAGGTACCTTTCCTAATTTAATGGTCTCCTCATTTGTCTCACTAGTGTCTTGCTTGTATCTTCTCAATTTCAGTTGCATTTGTTGTGTATGTCCAACTGCTGCCACATGGATTATTTGTGAGCGCCGATGTCATTGTTAAATGTGCAGTATACATGTCACTCTTCAAATATTCTCTTGAAAACTGTGTGTGCTTTTATTCTTATCTCATATGGGTAATATATCAGCTAATGGTATTGTCTGTGTTACTTGAAGATGAACCCAAGCCTCAGGTTTCAGCGGAACCTAAAGTCTCAACTGCACCTAAAGATGAGCCTCAAACCAAGCCTAAAATGAAACTAGAACCTGAGGCCAAGCCAAAGCCTAAAGAAGAATCTAAAGTCAAGCCTAAAACTAAACTAGAGCCTGAGGACAATATTAAACCTCAAGAAGAAACTAAACCTGGAGCCAAGCTTAAACCTAAAGAAGAATCTAAACCTGAAGCCAAGCTTAAACCTAAAGAAGAACCTAAACCTGAAGCCAAGCTTAAACCTAAAGAAGAATCTAAACCTGAAGCCAAGCTTAAACCTAAAGAAGAAACTAAACCTGAAGCCAAGCTTAGACCTGAAGAAGAATCTAAACCTGAAGCCAAGCTTAAGCCTAAAGAAGAAACTAAACCAGAACCCGAGACCAAGCCTAAACTGAAAGAACCTAAATCTGAGACCAAGATCAAGCCTAAAGCTGTGCCTGAAATCAAGCTTAAGCCTAAAGAGGAACCTCAAGCCAAACTGGCTCCAAAAGCAGAACCTGAGCCAGAATCCAAGTCTCCTATGGAGAAGCCAGTGACTCCATCACCCAAAGGTATTTGCATTTTACTTGATGTGCGTACATAGCACTTTTAATACTTGGAAGTCCTAACTTTGGCTTGATGTTGTTGATGTTCTTTGCCTTTGTCCTTTTATTGTATTTTATTTGTAGTACGAACAAACACCCTCTACACCCATTATTGTATGTGTTTCTTGCTTTAAGTCCCAGAAGAAATCCAGAAAGCTAAGGCTGCAAAACCAGAACCAACAGAGGTGAAGCCAGTAGTTACCAAGCCAGAAATGGAGGGTCAAAGACCTGATCCAGCAGCAAGTACACAACCAGGTCTTTCTAAGCCAAAAGAAGTTCAGAAGCCAGGAAGGGTACAAGTATCCAAGCCAAAACCAGCCATTAAAACACCTGAGCCTGACATTAAAAAAACTGCCATATCAAAACCAGAGCCTTCAATACCAGAGCCCACACCTGAAGTGGCTTTGAAAGAGATCTCAAAGACAGGTATACAGCCTCTGCTATCCATACATGGCTCCGGAATTTCCAGAAATCCCATTTCTTACTCACCCAGACCGACTCTGTTTATTTGACTAAACCACCAAGATTGGTTCTTTTTTTTGGTGTTCACCAGAAAACCTCTTAAGCCCTTTTGGCAATTGTTTAACTAAATATTGAGCTATTCCTTCATTTTAATTATCTTCATTTTAGTCATTTAGGCTATGGTTACTTTTATTTGAAAGATAAACGTGTTTTTCTTTTGGTTCTGTTGATTCTGCTCTTGCTTGTGTTCGTCTTCTTCCACACATACCTGAATCCTGCATGTTCTTCTAAAATGTCAGAAGCACCAACAACGAAGAAGGTTGTTAGTCCAGAACCACCAACCACAATCCCACAAATGGTGGACAGAGATGTACTTCAAAAGAAACCTGTGGCTGATGAAGGTACCAGACAATCAAAGCCTATTAGTCTGACTGTGGTCTTAGTCATATCAAACATGTACATTTTCTCTTATTCTAATTTCTTGAATGTCTGTTTAAGTGTCTAAATCTTACCACAAGGTTAGTGTGCTGACAGATAAGCCTATGCGTTGGTACAGTCCACTGGGTAGGCTGGTAGACAGATCTAGTCATCATAGAGTACATTGTGGTGCACGCTTGCACTTGATGTCACGAGAGAGTAGTCACGTGACAATTTGTTAATGGTTTGTAACGGCTAATCACACACCTGGTGGTAAAATAGGGGCCCTTTTTCTCACGTGTTTGATGGTGGAAAGATGGAAAGGGGTCGCATATGGTTCTTTTCTGTCCATATCTTACCTTTTTACACTCGCTAGAGTGTAGACTTATGCATCTTTAACTATGCACTTTCAAAGTTCCTGTGGAGGGAAAAACCCCAGTGGCACCCAGCAAACAACAGCCAGTCATTGCTCCTCCCGAAGTAGAACCACTTAAGAAAGGTACACTCTTTTGTCTTTGCCGGACAGAACAAAACAAAAGTTTTGTCTATGTCTTGCATGGTGTAATTGATGTCTGTCTATATTATTAACTGGGACTTTCCTCAAATGATGACCATGAAGCTTCTTTCTATTGAACTATTGAGCTAATTTGAGTTAGGTTTGTGATTGTGTCTGATCCTTGTTATGTTTTATTTTGTATGTGTGTTATGTATTTACCCTCTTAAAGTGGAGAAACCTGAACCAAAATATATAGATGTGGCTGACAGAGCACCTGAACCTCCAAGGGTTTCCGAGGAAGCCCTGGTTCGTATAAACAAGAAGACGATGCAGCCTAAGATGATAGATGAAAAAACACCTGCAAGAACTCCAGAGAAACCACTGGAAAATAATATTACAAATAAAGTTACAGAGTGGAAACCAGAAGAACCTAGGACAGTAGCGATTTCTGAAATGGACCTACCTCAAAAGTCAGTGAAGTCCCAGAAGATTCCTGAGGGAGACACTGTTACAAAACAAACTGCCATGCCTCATACGCTCCTGGTTAAAGAGGCAGAGGTGATTCCTCAGTCAAAACGAGAAGTAAAGGAGGCCACTCCTAAAGGTACATCTGAGTCAGAACTCATCTCTTTATCATTCTTTCTTTGCTTTCTTTTTGTGTCCAGCATGGGCAACAGACCAATATGCTTGAGCCCACTAATGTCTTTTGAAATAGCACTCAATAAATGTCCTAATAATGTTGCCCATCAAATAATATATTATATGTTTGTCTACCATGCATCTTGGGGCAAAAATCCTTTAAAGAACCAGAAGCTGAGACGACTCCAAAGATTCTGCCTGAAATTGAGAAAAAGCAACCTCTACATAAAAAAGGTACTAACAATCTTAAAATGTGGATGGTCACATTCATCCAGAATGAGACCATTGTTGGATTGTCCATGAGTCCTACATATGTTATTAACTCCAAACTTGTTTTGTTCTAATCTCTTGGTACTGACCTATGGTGCCTTCTCTTAAATCTTAAACTCTAAGAAACCAGCAATCTGGTGAAAGTAGAAACCCAGACCGAAGCTCAGAAGATCCAGGAGATGTATTATGTCACAGATGAAGCATCTTCTTCAGAGGAGGTGCAAGAACATGAGGATCTGGTGGAAGAACATGCCCATGTGTCTTATGAGGAGCAGCAGCACATCACTGGGCTATCATTAACACAGGTGGATATTTTAGGTAGAGTCCAAAAGTCCAGTGAATCTTGTCAAACGGCTGAGTCCAGAGAAGATTCATCCTCTGATTTATCAAAGTCTAAAGATTCAAAGTCAATTAAATGTCATGTAATCCCCAAAACAGAAGCTGTCATACAGAATATTGAAGCAAAGAAACACACTGTCACTGTGAGTGATAAACAAAGCAAAGACAAATCTCTGCTTGATGAAGGTGTTTTTGTCAGAAAAATTGAATTCATAGCTGAGGCCATCCTAGATGAGAGGAAAGATATCACATTAATAGGACATTTAAAGCAGGTTCCCAAACCCATTCCAACTGGAACAGATGCATACCAGAAAACAGACTTTAATATCCCAACAGAGAGTAGACCCACATCTGTTCAACAAGTAGGAATTAGATTAGATACTGCAGAGGAACACAGTAGAATTAGGCAGGAAATTATAAAAATTAAAGATGATAAAATTCCGTTCAAAAAGGTTGCAGTTATAGAAAATGTTTCAACTGCTGAACAAAAATCAGTTGAGAAGACAGCACAGGAGCAGATTATAGTCAGGGATGTCATAACTACAGTCTCTGGGAAGCAAGGGATGACTTTGGTGGAAGGAAGTCCATCAGATGAACATATAGAAATTGGCAAGATATCTAAGCAAGTATTAAGTAGAAGTCAGATGGCAGTGTCAGCAGAGGTTAGTGATGAAATTCATCTTGTATCCATGGAGACCTCCCCAATGGAGATTAGAACGATTGGAGAAAACGTAAAGCAGACCTTACAAATACAAGTGTTTGTGGCAGACATCCAGCCCAAGGCCAGGGGGACTGAGCTTGCACTAGTCACTGCAGAACGGTCTCAAGAAGATGAGGCAACTTCCACCACAAAAGGAAAATCAAAAATGGAAGAAGATCTTGTGGAATCTTCTCAATCTGAAGGCCAGGTTGATGAAGTTCAAATCGTACAGCGGGCAGGTGCTCAATCATTGGATGGAACAAGTGAAGCAAAACCATTGACTTGCAATACAGAACAAAGGAAGAAAATATTTGCCGCTGAGGTGTCTTCGAGAGGTACAAAGAACATTCCATGCTCTTCAATCTTCAATTCAGCTTGAAGGAATCTTCAATTCCTTCTTTCTATTCATTTTGGATAATTATTTTTGTCTATATTTCAATGTTTGTCTACTGTGTATCTATGTTGACTTGAGAAACTCTTCGTCTTTGAACTATTCACTTTAGTATCCTTTAAAGCAAAAGCAGAAGAGGAAGCAGTGAAGGTCCCAGTGAGAGTTGCTCAGGAGCCTGTGCAGAAACCAAGAGAAGAATCTACGAGAGGTACATCAGACATTAGAACACGCCACTAAGACGTTATCTTTCCTTCTTTGACTTATCTTATTCTGTCTTGTTTCTATAACCTTCATATTTGTCTTGTTTTGGTCTAATATCTTGGTACCGAATCATGGTGCCTCCTCTTACATTTTTAAATCCAAGAAACCAAGATAGAAACCCATGCAGAAGCTCAGAAGATCCAGGAGGTTTATTATGTCACAGACACTTCTTCAGAGGAGGTGCGAGAACATGAGGATCTGGTGGAAGAACATCCCCATGTCTCTTATGTGGAACCTCAGGACATTCCTGAGATATCATTAGTGGACATTTCATTTTCACCAGAAACCTCTGTTGAAGGTGACGGTGCAGTTAACATTAACAGTAAGATATCTGTTACTGACTTTTTAAAGGAAAAGGAAAAACCCATTAATATTGAGATGTCAACAGAGGACATCAAATGTAAAGATGAAGGTAAAGTGCACAGAAGTAATCCACACATGAGCAATAATGAAGGAAATGTTGGATTGAAGAACAGCAAAGTAGAAGTTGAAATAGTGACTGAACAACTCCAATTTATGGAATATGAAGTTGACACAGAATCCAGGGAACCAGACAAACAGAAAGCAATTCAGACAGACAAGCAGATTCTTAAAGTGAAACCAACAATATTAGTCAGAAAGCCTGACATGCGTGATAAAAGTAACAATAAGACTCAAAAAAAGGTTGTTGAAGTTGGTGTAGAACAGCAAACGTCTGAAGATAGAACAGCTGTAGAAGACCACACTTCTAAATATAGACCAATTGTAGAAGACCAAACTTCTAAATATAGACCAATTGTAGAAGGCCAAACTTCTAAAAAACTGCTACAAACTGCAACCATTCTGAAAGTCCAGACAAAGGACAGGAGACCACAGGATGATTCTGACCAGGTTGAGTACATCTCTCACAAGTCTCTAAAACAGAGAGAGCAAGAGTTCCAAATCCCAGTGGAAACAGTACAGTCCAAGAGAGAAATTAAAACTGATCGTATAAGATCCAAAATATTAGACCCACCTTCTGAGGCTAGATCCAGTGTCGACCAAACTTCCAAAGTTATTCTCAGTGCAGACCAACATAGTAAAACAGCAGCCAGTGTATATGACCAAACTGACAAAGTCAGACTGGCTGGAGACCAATTTTATCAAGTAAAACCCAATACCCCTGTAATAACACCCAGTGTAGAAGAGCAATCTTCTGATATAGGTGACCCAACTGGTAAAGAACTACAGAAAATTGCCCAAGTTATCCAGAAAAAAACAAAGGAAGAATGTCATCATGTTGAGGGGATTTCTCTAATATTAAAGTCTCTAAAACAGAGAGAACAAGAGTTGTCGAAAGTAAAAGAGGTCCATGTGGAAACAACCCAGTCCAAGAGAGAAATAAAAAATGGTCAAATTAGACTCAATGTAGAAGAACAACGTTCTGAAGTTGGAGCCAGTGACGCCCAAACTAGTAAAACCATGACCAATGTAGAAAGCCAAACTGGCAATGTTAACCCCACTGTAGTCGAAACTTCTCAAATTAAACCCAGTGTACTAAACCAAGCTAGTGAAATTGGATCTGGTGTAGAACAGGAAACCTTTGAAGTTAGAACCACTGTAGAAGACCAAACATCGAAACTTGGACCAATTGTAGAAGGCCTAACTGGTAAAAAAATTGAAAAAACTGGCAAAAGTATCCAAATCCAGACAACACCACAGAGACAATCTGATCAGGTTGAGGACATTTACCCAAAGAAACTAAAGTCTCTAAAACAGAAAGAACAAGAATTGTCAAAACTAATAGAGGTCCCAGTGGAAACATTTCAGTCCAAGGGAGAAACAAAAACTAGTCAAATTCGACTTGATGTAGAAGAACATTTAGAAGTTGGACCCAGTGTAGACCAAACTCCTAAAGTTAGACCCAGTGTAGACCAAACTAGTAAAACTACAAGCAATGTACATGATCTAAAGGGCAATATTAGATTGCCTTTAGACCAAACGTCTCAAGTCAGACCGAGTGCAAGTGTAGAACAGCAAACTTTTGGATTTAGAAACACTGTAAGCGATCAACCTTCTAAAGTAAGACCAATTGTGGGAGCCCAAACTGGTCCAAAAAGACCCAGTATTGCACAGAAAACATCTGATGTTACAACCATTGTAGAAGACCAAACTGGTAAAAAACTAAAATCTGCCAATGTCAAAGTGCAGACAAAGCCGCATCAAGATCATTATCAGGGTGAGGACATTTCTGCAAATAAACTCCAATTGGTAATACAGAAAGAGCAACAGTTGCCAAAACTAAAAGAGCTCCCAGTGGAAACAATCCAGTCCAAGACTGTAAAAGTTCAAAACATATTTGGTGTCATCACTCCTATTGAAACGGCAGAAATACGGCAGGAACAAGTTAAAATAAAGGTTTCAATGGCATCTGACATGGGAATAGCAAATGAAAAGTGTGTGTTAGTGAAAGAGAAAGAAGCTAAATCAGATGCTTCACAAATTCATGTTGTCCCTGATCCAGTCAAAGATATTGTATCAAAACAAGAGGAATTTAGGGAGGCATCTGACATTTCTCTAAAGATGTTAATGTCCACAGCAAGATCAGGACAGGAGATAACCAACATCCAAGAAAATACAGTTGAAGGTGTTCAGTCCAAACTTGTCACAATAGTAGACCAAACTGGTACAATGATATCCAATGTAGACGGGCAAACTGGTAAAGAACTAAAAACTTCCAAACATAGCAAAGTCCAGACAAAAAAAGAGACAAAAACTGATCAGGGTCAGGACATCCACTCCAAGAGGGACAATAACACCCATCAAATTAGATCCAATGTAGAAGACCAAACTTCTGAACGTAACCCCAATGTAGAGAGAACCCCTGAAGCTAAAGCAAGTGTAGATCAAATTAGGGAAACTACAACCATTGTTGAAGGACCAACTGTTAAAATTATCCCCACAGTAGTCGGAATCTCTCAAGTTCAAACGACTGTAGAATACCAAATGTCAAAACCTAGATCAACTGTAGAAGGCCAAACTGATACAGAGGTAAAAGCTGGCACAGTTATGAAAGTCCAGAGAAAACCACATGAAGAACCTCAACACGTTGGGGACATTTCTCCAACTGAACTAAAGTCTTTGCAACAGAGAGAGCGAGAGTTGTCAAAACAAAAAGAGGTCTCAGTGAAAACAGGGACCAAGAGAGAAACTAATGCTGGTCAATTTAGACCCAATGTGGACCAAACTAGTGAAACTAATATTGATGCAGATTGCCAGACTGACAAAGTTAGACCACTTGAGGATCTAACATCTCAAATTCGACCAAGCTTAGGCAGCCAAATTGGTGGGATTAAATCCAGTGTGGAACAGCAACTCTCTGATGTTGCAACCACTGCAGAAGACCAATATTGTAAAAATCTTAAAATCCAGGCGAAACCACAGACAGCACCTTATCAAGTTGAGGATATTTCTCCAAAGAAACTAAAATCTCTAAAACAAAGAGAGCAACAGTTGTCAAAACTAAAAGAGGTCCAGGTGGAAACAATCCAGTCCAAGACAGTGAAAGTTCAGAACGAATGTGGGATTGCCACTCATGTTGAAAAGGCAGAAATACAGCAGGAACAACTTGAAATTAAGGTTTCGGTGGCATCTGACATGGGAATAGCAATTGAAAAATGTGTGTTAGTGAAAGAGGAAGAAGCTAAATCCCATACTCTAGAAAAACTTGATGCTCCTGATGATCTAGTCAGTCATATTGTTTCAAAACAAGAGGACATTCAGGAGCATTCTGATGTTTCTCTAAAGTTGTTAATGTCCACAAGAAGGCCTGGGCAGGAGTTAACCTACATCCCAGAAAATATAGTTGAAGGTGTTCAGTCCAAAGTTGTCACAACAGAAGTCAGAACTGATGGAGTCAGATGCGCTGCACACCAAACTCATAATGAAATAAAAACTGTCAAAGTGCAGACAAAACCACAGAAAGATACTGATCAGGTTGCGGGCATTTATACAAAGAAACTCAAATCTGTCAAAAAGAGTGAGCAACCATTGTCAAAAGTAAAAGAAGTCCCAGTGGAAACAATCCAGTGTAAAACAGTGAAAGTTCAAAAGGTATTCGGTATGATTACTCTCATTGAAAAGGCAGAAATAGGAAAGGAACAACTTGAAAGAAAAGTTTCAGTGGCATCTGACATGGGAATAACACATGAAAAGTGTGTTTTAGTAAAAGAGGCAAAACCTAAATCTGATAATTCACAGATACCTGTTGCTCCTGATGATATAGACAAAGATATTGTAGCAAAACAAGACAAGCTTCACAAGGCCTCTGATGTTTCTCACAAGCTGTTAATGTCCACAAAAAGGCTAGGGCAGGAGTTAACCAACATCCCAGAAAATATAGTTGAAGGTGTTCTGTCCAAATCTGTCACAATCGAAGACCAAATGGGCAAACATATACCAAATGTAGATGGCCAAACTGGTAAAGAACAAAACATTGCCAGAGTTATCAAAGTTCAGACAAAATCACATGGACAATCTGACCAGGTTGAGGACATTTATCCAAATCAACTCAAGTCTGTACAACAGAGAGAGCAGGATTCATTAAAAGTGAAAGAGTTACCAGTTGAAAAAATCCAGTCCAAGACTGTGAAAGTTCTAAATATATTTGGCATCATCGATGCTATTGACAAGACAGAAACTAAACATCTTGAAAGAAAAGTTTCAGTGGCACCTGTTATGGAGGTAGCAAATGAAGAATGTATGTTAGAGAAAGGGGAAAAAGCTAAATCACATACTTCGCAAACACTTGTTGCTCCTGATGACCTAGTCAAAAATGTTGAATCAAAACAAGGCACAGTCCAGGAGTCAATATGCGGTTATGTAATGTCCACAAAGAAGTCAGATCTGAAGTTAGCCAACATCCAAGAAAATACAGTTGAAGGGGTTCAGTCCAAAGTTGTCACAATAGAACACCAAACTGATGGAGTTAGGTACGCTGTAGAAGACCAAACTGGTAAAGAACTAAAAACTGTCAGCCAAGTGCAATCAAAAACACAGCAATATTCTGATCAAGTTGAGGACATTTCTCCAAATAAACTCAAATCTCTAAAACAGAGAGTGCAAAAGTTTCCAAAACTAAAAGAGGTCCCAGTGGAAACAATTCAGTCCAAGACTGGAGTTCAAAACATATTTGGCACTGCTACTCCTCTTCAAAAGCCAGCAATAGAAAATGAACAACTTAAAAGAAAAAATTCAGTGGCGTCTGACATGGGAATAGCGAATGATAAGTGTGTGTTAGTGAAAGATGCTGAATCAGACACTCTAGAAATACATGTTGCTCTTGATGATCTCGTCAAAGATATTGTATCAAAGCAAGAGGACATACAGGAGCATTCAGATGTTTCTCTAATGCTGTTAATGTCCACAAAAAGGCCAGGGCAGGAGATAACCAACATCCCCCAGAATAAAGTTGTTCAGTCTAAACTTGGTACAATAGAAGACCAAACTGACCAGGTTATCAATGTCCAGACAAAACAATCTGATCAGGTTGAAGGCATTTCTCTAAAACAGGGGGAGCAAGAGTTGACAAAACTGAAAGAGTTCCCAGTGGAAATAATCCAGTCCAAGATTGTAAAAGTTATAAACATATTTGGCATTGTGACTCCTCTTGAAAAGATTGCGATTGGACAGGAACAACTGAAAGGAAAGATTTCAGTGACACCTGCCTTTGAAAAAGCAGATGAAAAACATTACTTAGTGAAAGAGGAGGCTCTAAAGTCAGCTGTGATCTCCACAAGTAAATTAGAACAGAAGTTAGCCAACATCCCAGTTGAAAAGGTTCAGTCAAAAGCTGTCATTATAGAAGACCAAACTGATCAAGTTCTACCCATTGTGGAAGACCAACCAGGTACAATGGAATCCACTCTCAGATACAAAACTAGTCCAATAATCAGTGTAGAAGGCCAAACTGGTCGAGTGACACCCACCCAAGAAATAAGACACTGTGTAGAACAGCAAATGTCTCATGTTACCACCACTATAGAAGACCAAACAGGTACAGAATTAAAAACTGCCCAAGTTAACAAAGTTCAGACAAAACCACATGGACAATCTGATCAGGTTGATGACATTTCTCCAAAGAAACTCAAGTCTCTAAAACAGAGAGAGCAAGAGTTGCCAAAACTAAAAGTGGTCCCTGTGGAAACAATCCAGTCCAAGACTGTAAAAGTTCCAAACATATTTGGCACTGTCACTCCTATTGAAAAGACAGAAATTGAACAGGGAGTTAAAGGAAATATTTCAGTGGCACCAGACATGGAAATAATACATGGAAAACATATATTCGTGAAAGACGATCCCATAGATAAATACCATACTTCACAAATACATGTTGCTGCTGATGATATCATCAAAGATATTGCATCAAAACAAGAGATAGAGTTACTGTTAGTTCAGGTCTCGCCTGATGATTCTCTCAAGACGTTGAGTTCCACAAATATATCAGAGCAGGAGGTTGATTTAGGAGGGGAAGTTATTATTACCGAAGATCAAACTGGTAAAGTAATTCCCATTGGGGAAGACCAAGTAGATAAAAATAGACGTAGTGTAGACCAAGCTGTAGTATTCAGCAATGTTATGTCTCACACTCAAGGCAAAACAAGAGTTCAGGAAAAAAAGATCACTAATAAGATAACTGATAGGGAAAACCATGATTTGATAAATAGTGTAGCATCAGTAACAGATATCGGCACCCAACAATATGTATCCAAAACTGAAGAGAGCTATCCAGAATCTGGGATAAATATCACTCAAAGATCTTCTCTGGGAGCTGAGCTTGAAGAAGTCCACAAGGATGCATCTCGTCAGAGGGTTCATTCCATGTGCAAACATGAAGACAAAACAAATATATTTCCTTTGGGACAAGGAGAGAAGAAAAGTCTTCCTGTTGGTGTGTCTTCCAAAGGTATAGATGTCACCATGTGTTTTATCAGAGCACCTTTCTGCACTCCTATCCCTCTTCCAAGAACTTCTCACCATTTTTTTCAACAGTTCTTTCATCTCAAATCACCCATTGTTGACACAGTGTGTTCCTTCACTTGGTTAAGAGTACCCATTGACACCACTGTCTCAAAGGAGACATTATTGTCTTCATCTTGCTGATTTTTGTAAGCACCCCTCCTCAAAGTTTGTTGAATGTTTGGTGTATGATGAGATTTTGTGCTTTATTCACAATGTGCAGGGGAAAAAGTTGAAAAAACATTAACATAACATTAACAAGTTACTTCATTGCTGTTTTTTTCTGTCTTGCTTTAATGTATTGTGCATGGTCTTATGATTCTGTAATTTTAAAGGTGTGGCAAGAATGTCATTCTTGAGTAAATCTCCATATTAAATATTATCTTGAAGCACAAGATGTAAACCAAGCTGTTGAAAAGACCGAGCTTCCTATCTTGGGCAAAGAAGGAATAGGAGAAAGGAAAGAGAAACAGCCAGGTAGGCCTACTTGAGACCATGGAGAAGCGCAGGCCCTTGACAGATGACAGTGTTTTGGTTGATGTTTTTTTCCGCTGTTGATATCATTGTGACTTGTATTTCAAGTGACAAAACCACAAGATGCTGTACAAGTTCCAGAGGAAACCTCAAAGCATCTGGTCACTAAACAGAACAAAACAGACCAAATAGAGAAGAGTAGTTTGGAATTAACCAAGACAGGTATGCTTTAAATAAACTTACGAATGCTGCTTTATAATAATGATACTAATAATGATTCAACAACTCTTACTTATCTCTTGTGTTGGACACAACACTTTGCACTTGAAGTTACCAAGCCTGAGTTCAAGGCTAAGGAAGCAGCAAAGAAGCCAAGTGATGAAGATAAATCTGTGATGCTGAAGAAAACATCTTCCCCTGGGACAGGTAGAGATGATCACAGACCATTCAACAAACACTTCTTTCTTACAAGCACACCCTCTTTATTGCCTCCTCCTTAATTGAGCAAAATGTTTGTAAAATGTCTGTTTAACTCGAAATATGCTGTAATATGTGCATCATACATCGGGCAGCTTAGTCCAATTCACTAATGTCTGAATGAAACCAATACATAATTTCTTGATTCAACCACCATTTCCTTTTGCTTGTGAGACTGCAGGTACAAACTGTAATTGTGGTAATTGTGGTTTTTCTGCCCATTGTCAAACATATTCATATTCTGAAATCAAATTAACACATTGTGTATTTTACCTCTAAACCAGATGAAACCAAGGGGCCTGTACAAGCACCAGGGGGCGTAAAAAAAGGTAAGATAACTCTATGGTATATAACCTGCACAGCATCTCTTAGCACTCTCATATAGATATAGGAGTGTCAGTCTGTCTGTTTGGTTGAGGTTAGTGTAGGTCAGTCTGTCTGTACCCAAGCAGCGTAACAGTCTGCTGTGGTACTTTCAGGTTGTTGTTGTTGTTTTTGTTGTTAGTTGTTTGTTTGTTTGTTTGTTTGATTGTATTTGTACAATGTATGTGATGTGAAATCTTGAGAAATTGTTCTCCACAAAAAAAGGTAAAGTTCAAAAGGAGGACAATGGAATATTTGAGATTCCCACCTTGAGGAAAACATCCAAGATCACGAAGGAGACAGAGGAAGAACAGGAGGTCATCACACTCAAGAATATTCCATCAGTTCCAACCAAAGCAGAAGACATCAAGTTGCTGAAAGTCACCAAAACTGTTGTTGATGTTGAGGAGATGGTGCACTGGAGGATGTCTGAAGAGCTGCCAGCTTCTACCCAGAAAGCATCACTAGAGAGACAACCTAGAGAGAAGACTGCCACACAGAAAGCAGCAGAACATCCAAAACCTAAAGAATTAAAAGAAACAGATTCAACTAAAGACTCAACATGGAGCCATCAGAAAGACTCTTCAAAAGAAAAGAAACCAGAACATCCAATTTCTCTTAAGAAAACTCCCAAATTAGCCAAAGCTGAAGAACCAGCTCCAACAAGTGTAGCCTTAAAGAAAGTGAAGAAGTTGCCTTCAGATGAAGCAGAACAAGAAACAGTCAAGCTGAAACCATTTGACAGGCCTTCCAAACCCACAGAAGAGCCAGAGACAGATAAGAAGGAGAGACCAGAGAGGGAAGCATTACCTGACATGCAAAGACCTACTAAGAAAGATGCAAGTGTTGGGGAGACAGAGGAATCACAAGCCAAGGTACAAAAACCAGCAGATAGAAAGAAAACTCCAGAAGAAGAGAAGGATGCTGCCAAGGTAGCACTCAAGAGAAAGAGAATCCCACCAAAGGAACAGGAAATTGAGAGCGTGAAACTGAAGCCTTTCTCCAGACCATCTAAGGATGCTAAGGAACCAGCTGCCGAAGAGAAGCTACGTGGTGAGAAACCATCCAGTCATATAAGCAAAGACAAACTGCCAAGGGATACAGAGCGACACCCAAAGAAAACAGAGACCCCTACAAAGCTTGAAAAGGTGACACCTAAAGCTCCTGACATGATGCCTGAGAAAGTGGTAGATGCTGCTACTGTGGAGAAAATAATATCTCCTCAACCAACTGCTGATGAGACACCTGGGAAGACTATAGATGAAACCACACCACTGCAGTTGAAAATGGCAGTTACTCCAAGAGAAAAGGATGAATATGCAGAACCAAATTTGAAGCCGGTTGACCAGCTCAAGAAGGTTGAAGTGAAAAGGACAGCCTCCCCAAAAGTTGATAAACCAAAGCAAAAAGAGCGTGAACCATTCCCAATTGAGAAGAAACCAAGTGGTGAAAAGGTCACTAGGATCCCCAAAACAGTTTCCCCAAAAGACTCTGTTGAGGCTGTTGTTCTGAAAAAGGTCCCCAAGAAACCATCCCCAGAAGAGGGGGAGTCTGGGGAAGCACTAGAGCCAAGCAAAGGGAAGGTCCCCATGGTCAAGGAGGTTTCTCCTGGATCTGTGCAGCTGAGGAAGGTCCCCACTCAGCTGGAGGAGGAGGTGTTTGAAGAGGAGTATAAGGTCCAGCCAGAAGAGGGGGTGGAGGAGGAGGAGGCTTGGGGTTGGGAGCTGGTTCCCAGTGAAAGTTACACCGAAGAAGACTGGCCAGCTGAGGGGGAAGACGCTGTAGAAGCTCCAGGTGTTACCAGGAGAGGTGAGGTGGTGACGTCACCAGACCACCTGGTGACCACCAACAACCTTCTCCTCATCACCTGAATAACTACCACCCATTCCTTCATTAATGCTTCCATCTGCATATGTCGACATCATCTCCTCTTATCTCTGATTGAATGAACACCATCTTCATTGTTGATGTTCAGCACTGTACTGTCTGCCATCCTGATTGGTCAACCATTTATGTCACATCTGTCTGTTTTGTGTTTTTCCATCAATGACCTAAACTCACCCCAACAGTTTAAATCATGACCGTTATCACACAATGCTGTGGGATGTATCTTTTTGTCACAAATCATGTCCATCCATATACTCTCTTTATTGTAAATGTTTCATTATTACATATCTAACTGTGTTTCCTGGCTTTTAAATATATACACACATATCAGTATACAATACTAATTAACTCCAACTGTTTCAACAGAGGGACAACCTACAGAGGAAGCAGGAAGAGGAAGAGGGAGGGGGCTCAAACGTAAGAATATACAGTATATAACTCTTCAAGTTATAAAACATAAGTCTTCAAGCCCAGTTCATATCAAATAATTGTGAATAGACTGTTTGCAATGAGAGACTGCATGCAAGTATATCAGAAGATAACATTATGAAACTGCAACAAGGAACATCTTGAAGTCATATGTGGCTATTTGTAGACACAGATGTTCGACACAGGGTGGTTATGCTAACTCATGCCAAGAGTTGGAAGCTGGTGATGCACTGGCTCATCCACTGCAACATTCTGTATCATAAAAAAACACTATGTCTTGACACAAATCATTGATCTGAACTGGGCATTAGAGTATTTGAGATTTTACAAATGATGTGTATTTCAGCGAAGCAGACCCCATCTCCTGGTGATGGTGGCCGAGGCAGGGGCCTGAAGCCTGGAGGAAAGGGCCCATCCCCACCAGAGGAACCCTTTGCAGGATTCAAGCTCAAAGCTGTTCCTCTGAAGTTCATCAAAAAACTTCAAGACATTGTGTTAACAGAGGCCGAGTCTATTGGCTCATCTGCTGTATTTGAGTGTGAAGTTTCCCCCTCTACTGCCATAACTTCCTGGATGAAGGATGGAAGCAACCTCCGCGAGAGCCCAAAACATAAATTTACTTCAGATGGTAAAGACCGCAAGCTGAACATTATTGATGTCCAGCTGTCTGATACTGGTGAATACACATGCGTGGCCAAGAATGCTGGAAAGGAAATGTCATGTACAGCCAAGCTCATTGTTGAAGGTATGTTCATGAATAACTCGTGTCCTTTGTAATGGAAGGTGGCTCTAGAGGTAGAGTAGTTCTGATGCATACTGTTCTCTTCTGGCAGAGCTGCCAGTGAAATGGATCAAGGAGCTGGAGGAGGAGACCTCACCCCTTAAGGGTCAGCCTCTGTACATGACCTGTGAGTTGAACAAAGAGAGGGACGTGGTCTGGAAGAGGAATGGACAGATCCTCAAGATAAAGGCTGGCAAAATCGCCATCAATGTCATTGGTCTGCAGCATGCCGTGACTATCCAGAACTCCACTGAGGAGGATGCTGGTCTTTACACATGTGAAGTGGCCAATCAAGCAGATGTCCAGACTTCTACCAAAGTAAAAGTGATTGGTAAGTAAAAAGTTAAATTGGCATAATTTATTTATGCCAATGTACACATTTTCCCAGAATGAGAACTCAGCTTTAGCTTTGCTCCAGAACAACTGTTTTTGGTCAGATTTGTTAATGTTATTTACCCCCAACAGAAATCATTAAAGACTGGCTGGTGAAGCCTCTGAGAGATCAGCATGTGAAACCCAAGGCAGCTGCAACATTTAAATGTGAGCTGTTTAAGGACACTCCTAATTGGAAGTGGCTTAAAGGAGAGACTGAGGTAACTCCGTCTGATAAGATAGAGATGAAGAAGGATGGAAAGGAGCTGACGCTGACTATAAAGAACTGTCAACCTGAAGATGTGGCTGAATATGCCATGGAGGTGGAGGGACGTGTCTACACAGCTAAACTCACACTAGGAGGTTGATCTATATCTATCTATCGATCTGTCTATCTATCTGTCTATCTGTCTATCTGTCTGTCTGTCTGCCTGCCTGCCTGTCTGTCTACCTGTCCACTGACTAATGGAGGTTGTGTTTTAGAGCGTGAGGCTGAGATCCTGAAGCCTCTATCCAGCATGGAGGTGGTGGAAAAGGAGGACGTGACATTTGAGACAGAGATCTCAGAGGACGATGTTCCAGGAGAATGGAAGCTGAAGGGAGTGGTCTTGACCAGATCACCGGTACCTTCTTGTATAACATCTACCTAATTGTTATTATAGCTACACGGTGTAAATACATGTTATAATTTTGTCAACATGATGTCAAAATCTCGGTCTGCCTGTCCATTTACATTATATATATTTTGATGTAATTATTTTATGTAACTTTATTATATTTATACATAATAGAGCTATTATTTATTCTTTTATCTGTTAATGTAATCTCCACCTGTCTCAGACATTCTGTTAATGCAATCTCCACTTGTCCCAGACGTGTGACATCCAAGCAGAGGGTACCAAGCGTAGACTGATCCTGAAGAACATCCAGGTCGACCAATCGGGCGAGGTCTCCTACCAAGCATTGAACGCCATCACCAATGCCATGCTCACAGTCACTGGTAAGCCTTACTCATGGTCGCCAGCAACACACTTCCCACTGAGTTTTGTCATTGTTCTCTATGAAAATAAGACTTGAGGTCAGGATCAGCAGATCCTGAAGTTTAATGGAGGATGGACCTAATGCCTTTATTTCATGAAGTTCTACTCTAACCCAAAATCCATCCTGGGAGGACAAGTAGATCAAGTATTTCAGAATGACTCTTCCTGAAGAAGATACAATTCTTCGGAGTACTGTTGTAAATGTATGATGTATGTAAATGTCTACAGTACACTACAGTACAAACTCTGGCTGTGTTTTATGTGCTACATGTAGTATCAAGTTGATGTGCCAGTCCATTGGTTCAGTTTGCTCCACATGTACGATGTGACATTTAGATTCAGTGTTAAATCAGAGTCTCCAATGAAGAAATGCCTTAAGTTCAACCAACAAGGAAGATGTGAGACTGATCCTGAGCCCTGCTTGATACCAAGACCACATGGACCTCCTTGTGGGAGCTGTAATCACACAGTTAGGCCAGCCAGTGCAGAACCAGGTTGACCCCACATAGATAGCAGGGAGCTGGATCGAGTTGGATAGAAAGCCTGCTAAGTAGAAATTGAAGAAGGCGGCTTTAAGAATCAATTTTGAAGAAGACATTTTGAAGAGGGCGGTTTGAAGAGGGCGGTTTGAAGAGGGCGGCTTTAAGCAGATGGCTTGAAGAAGGCAGTTTGTCTAACTCATGGGACAAAACAGGAGTGAACCCCTCACCCAAGACCCTACTATGGACCCAAAACAAGACTAGAGTACAACACTCTCACTATGCCAACATGACGAGGGACAGCTGGAGGGTGCATGGGCCCTGTAACAGTGTTAGACCAGAGGTTTAACACAACAATGCAGACTCACTGAACCAATGTTCACAGCACTGGTTTGGTATAAAGTACCAAACCACTTTCTTCATCAACTAGCTACTGACTGTCCCATGGTGTTGTCTTGGTGTTGTCCTGGTGTTGTATTGGTGAAAAGTCATGTCTTGATGTCTGTTGTCATTCTTACTTCTTAGTGTTTTCCCTGTTTACACTCCCAGAAATCGAAATGGACTTTGTTGTCCCACTGGAGGATGTTTCTGTGCATGAAAAGAGACAGGCTAAATTTGAATGCATTGTCACAAAGGATGTGTCAAAGGTCATGTGGTACAGAGGGTCTGACATCATCACACCCGACCAAAAGTACGACATCATTGATGATGGAAAGAAACACATGCTGATCATAAACAGCTGTGAGTTTGATGATGAGGATGAATATACAATACAAGTATTGGGGAAAACCTCAGCGGCTAGGCTCACAGTGGAGGGTAAGTTGTGGATGAGCTGCCACCATGTTTCCTGGAGTTGCTTTTACCTCCCTATTAAACTAACTGGTATAAATATGCCCTACTAATATATTATAGGTATAAGACTTAAATGTATCATGCCAATAAAGGACCAAACGGTGAAGGAAGGACAAACAGCTCGCTTTGAGCTGGAGCTCTCTCATGAGAACATCCCAGTCACATGGTTCAGGAACGACCTGAAAATCCATCCCAGCAGAACGGTTCTCACACATGTGGACCGAAAGAAACACGTTCTTGAAATGAAGGAGGTGACGCTAAATGACACATGCCAGATTAAAGCAGAAGCTAAGGGAATTCCTTCCATGGCAAATCTAACAGTCATAGGTAACAAGACCTCCATCCTCCATTCCAAAATCTCCTCGATAGTCTGTCACTCAGTCAAGTCTTTGTTGACTGTTGTTTTGTCTATTTTTTGTTTGTGTTGAATTCTCGAAATATTGACACTTATGTGTCATTCTATACATATGAAGGATAATATAACAGTGTTGGGCTGTTTCAGAGGGCGATGCATACTTCACGGTTAAACTCCAGGATTACACAGCAGTGGAGAAAGACTCGGTGGTGCTGGAGTGTGAACTCAGCAAGGACGTGGAGGTCATGTGGTACCATAATGAGAGAGAACTCAAGGGCTCTAAGAAGGTGTCCATCAGAGCTGAGGGCAAACGAAGAAGCCTGAGCATCAAGAGGGTGGAAGACCAGGACAAAGGACCGTACATGTGTGACTGTGGAACTGACAAGACACTCGCTTCACTTAACATTGAAGGTAAAGGAAGGACTGATTTGTTTTCCTGGTTTCCGACTCACAACCTCTGCTTGGCTTCTTCCTGCTCTTCTCACATGTTTGGACATCCTTTATCTCTGTCTACTTCCTTACTGCAAAGCTTCTAACTCCAACATGGTAGAAACACACTCCAAGCCTCCGAATGCCAACATGGTAGAAACACACTATAAGACTCTGAATGCCAACATGGTAGAAACACACAACAAGACCCCTAATGCCAACATGGTAGAAACACACTACAAGACGTGTGTAACAGAGTGCTTAGCTCTGTGGAAGGGTGATGGGTAAATTAGTATTTTAACTGTGGTTACCAGCTGAAATGCTTATTTAGATGTCTTGTGTTGTCCTTCCACCACAATGTGGGACTGTCTGACTATTTTCATCATTGTGCCTGTATTTTTCATTCTTTAAAAAGCTGACTGAGCTACACTAGTACTAGTAATGGAGTTATTTTCTCTCAGTGACACCCTGCAGTGTAGTGGATTTGTGTTCACGTATAATGTTATATGTTATTATACATTTTGATTACGGCCTTAGTGTGTGTTGTATAATGGAAAGGCTCCTAAGGCATACTATGATGTTACTCCACTCGCCCAGTACCATCCTGTAGCTCTCTGAAGGGTCTGCTCTGTAGTTGATGTTTTCGATCCATTGAGTTGGATGTCTTGATTATGTCCCTCTCGAAACTCCAGCGTGCCATATCAAGGTGGTGCGTCCTCTATATGGGGTGGAGGTGTTTGATGGAGAGACGGCTCGTTTTGAGGTGGAGATCTCGGAGGATGACGTCCATGGCCAGTGGAAACTAAACAGAGAAGTCCTAAGTCCCTCTGCTGTACGTCTGCTGTACATGTTCCTTTACATGAGCTTCTATACACATCCACTTCAATACATTAACAACTTTTCCTTTCAAATGGACTTGAAGCTCTTCCCAGGCATTCTAAACATAGGATCAACAAATGACAATGAATGAGCGTTCCATGAGGGTTTTTCTTTCGTTTTCATTCATTTTCATTTGAATGATCTTTTAGTTTTCTTTTTGTGATCCCATTCTGTGAGTTGTTTTGGTGTCAAAATGCTGAACCTGTGCTGGATGATCTGCAGGATGTTGAGATAGTTGAAGACGGAGGCAAGCACACTCTGATCTTGTACAACTGTAAGGTTCCCCAGACAGGCGAGGTGGCATACAGTGCCGCCAACGCTAAGTCCTCTGCTAACTTCAAAGTGAAGGGTGAGCATCCATGGTCCTTTGTCTGTGCACTCTTCCATCCATGTATGACATAACTCTTCACAACTCTTCACAACTCACAGTTCACACTGCCAAGTGCTTCAATTTCTTTTTCACTTTTCTTGACTTGATTTTTGCTCTATTTTTATTTTTATTTGATTTCTTATAAAAATCCTATTGCTTTCCAATAATACATGAGATTAAACGTGGTATTGGAATCACATATAGCATTGAAAAGTAACAGCATTTTTCGTTGTCTGTTTTTTTTATATTCATGTTGTGAAGAAAGGAAATTGTTGTCTCTACCACACTAACAGACAAGCAGAGTACTAAAACCAACTGGTTTTAATCAACTGGTGATAAACCAGTGACTTTCCATCTTCTGGTCGGTGTTAACACTGTTTTTCTGAATTAACAGAAATCCCAGTGTCGTTCATGACGCCACTGAGCGATGTTCATGTGTATGAAAAAGATGAAGCCAGATTTGAGCTGGAAGTGTCCAGAGAGCCTAAAAGCTTCCGCTGGATGAAGGGATCACAGGAGTTGTCCAGTGATGACAGATATGAGCTGGTGGTGGAGGGGAAGAGACACACGCTGGTTGTGAAGTTAGCCAGATACGAAGACGAAGGAAAATACATGTTTGAGGCTGAAGACAAGAGGACATCTGGCAAGCTGATAATCCAAGGTACACAGCAATAACCTTGATCAGCTGAAGGATTTGTTTACACTCAATATGAAATCAAATGAAAAATGTAACATGTCTGTATTTTGTGGTGGGCAGGAATTCGCCTGGAGTTCATCAAGCCCATCAAAGATGTGACCGTGAAGGAACGGGAGACAGCAGAGTTCAGCGTGGAACTATCTCACAACAATGTCTCTGTGTCCTGGTGCAAGAACGATGTCCGCCTGCACCCCAGCAAGGTGGTCCACATGTCAGATCAGGGCAAGACCCACACCCTAGCCTTCAAGGAAGTGACCATCGATGACACCTCCATGATCAGGGTGGAGGCCATGGGCAAGACTGCTTCAGCCATGCTCACTGTCATCGGTTAGTGACGCTTATCAATCAGTATATACACATAATTCCATAATCAAGTCAACATGATGATATTAGAGCACAGTACAAATATGATAAATAATGTTTGTGTGTGTGTTGTGATTTCTTACAGAGGGAGACTTGTACTTCACCACCAAGCTGCAGAACTATACAGCAGTGGAGAAGGATGAAGTGTCGTTGGTCTGTGAACTCAGCAAGTCTGTAGCAGAGGTCAAATGGTTCAAGGATGGTAAAGAAGTCATTCCCTCCAAGAATATTGTTATCCAAACCAATGGCAGGAAGCGCATGCTGACCATCAAGAAGGCAGCGAAGGCTAGCATGGGAGAATACATGTGTGACTGTGGTACGGACAAGACAACTGCCAGTCTGAACATCGAAGGTAAAGTGTCCAGAAGAGAT
>OMOU01089993.1:0-15031 GCA_900312585.1 Malacocephalus occidentalis
AGAGATGGAGAAGATGTGGGGAGGAGCTTCACTCCTCTTCTTGCCTCTGTAGGCGTTGACTACTGACTGATCGTACACTGGCAGCCACTTGTAGGGGTTGACAGTCACACAGAACAGCCCAGAGTAGGTCTGCAGAGGAAGATGTGTCATTCAAGTAAACACTTGGTATTGTTATGATGATTGATGTTTCGAAGGACTCACGTAGATCATCCAGGCTGCGTAGCGCTCTGAGGTTAAACAGCACGGCAGGCTCATGGAGGAGGGTGAACATCGCCATGTCTTCAATTTTTTCAAAATTGGGCGGGTTCTGGGGGTGGACGTCAACCTCCTTGACAGTTACTGTCTAAAATGAGAGTGAACTGTGGTCATACTGGTTTACCTAACAACTGCGATGGTAATTCATAGTGGGGCTTTAGTATACCTTCCCATTTTCAGTGTCAACGGTGGCTTTGTCTCCATCTCTGCTGGTGACTTTGCCCTTGATATACTCCACTTCAGGGTCTGGTACAAAACACTCCCTCTTCATATCAAAGGCATGAGTTTGGGCCTCCAATCACTCCTTGTCTGACTTGCGTAGAAAGGGAGCAGCAGTCCCAAACTCTGCCATAAGGGCATCACCCATTGTGGCTTTGCTTTTTAGAGCTAAAATATTGAAATGTACATAAATGAACAATGGTGCACCAAAGACAAGGACGGATTATATACAGTTTACTCAATGTATTTCAAAATGTATAACACATATCTTACAAACATATATACATAAAATAGATACACATAATGCTGTTCTATTAACTACACTGCTGTGCAAATTTGGTAATACATTCTTACCTTTCGGCAAATTCTTGAAATGGTTTACTGCAAGAAAGTGTAACAAGACTGCAGATGTAACTAACTTACAGGAAATCCAGGAGATCTTTCTGACCAAGAATCTCGTTTTCAGTTCTGAGTGATGAGCCATTGGAAATAGTGTCCCCAGTGGTGCTTACCTTCAGGCTGTCTGGTAATTGTAATGGTCCAGGCCTCCATCCGTCTTTATAAAGGATGTGGTCTTTCCTTACAAGGTAAGGGGATTAATCATTCAGATATACCACAAGACAATCAACATATGGCTTTGTGTCAGTTATGTCTTTGACCGATAAAGAATCCGTCAGAAGTACAACAGACAAGGAGTTGGAAAAACCCCTCAGTTCCCAATATGGAAAGGCTGTAGATAAGATGGCAGGGGGTCATTACATCTTTTTCAATTAAAGCCTTTGCTCTACTTTCACTTCATTGCATATCTTCACCACCAAGTACATTGGACAGTGAAAATATATGGTATGTGTCACCTTGCTTCACCTTGCTTCACATCACAAGATGTAAAGGCTATGTATATAACAAGGCCTGTTCGGTTGACGGTTCCTTCTCTCTGTCCCTGAGGACAAAGATAAACCTGTGAAATTCTTCTTGAGGTCCTCTTGTGCTGTTGAAGTGGATGTGACTGAGGCCTTGCCCTTTCATTGTTCTGACGACTCCTTTGTAGCAGGTGTCTGTTGCTGCGAAGGTCTTGATATACAGAAATAAAACAAAGATTACAGTCCCTGTTCACTTGGGGTTTCAGTGACGATATTGAACAAACAGACAATGACATATTTTGTACATATGTAAAGAATATTTACAATAGTGTATTATTATTATTGATATTTGTATTTGTTTTTATTATTATTATTATTATTATTATTATTAGCATTAGCTGTTGTAGTAGCAGGAATAGTTGTATAATAAAAACACTAATAATAATTTGAATTAATACAATACTGCATTTCGTTGTACTGGTATGTGTACTCTGTGCGATGACAATAAAGTTGAATCTAATCTAATCTAATAGGATAAGCCAGATAGATACAAGACGCAGCAGTGAAGACAGGCACATAAAGTGTATTTGTTTAATTTCATTGCCATGGCTGTAACATCTCTAGTAGTACTGGTCCAGGGTATACTTCCCCAAGGAAAGTATCAAGTTAACACTTGGATTATAACAACAAGAAATGATCCCTCTTCCCCTTCTGGGAAGCCTTGATGACAGCAAACACCTCCTCAGGATCCTCTTGAAATGCAACGACTTCACACCTCACACTGAGCTGCTTCCACACTCAGGGGCCATGTCTTTCTTAGCTATCAAGTTGATACTGATGAATGCTGGGTAAATACTTAGTATGTCAAGTACAAAGAATGAAATGCTTAATGGTTAACTGTTCATTTATTTAGATTTATTCATTTGGACAATCAGTTGTCAATTCATATTTTCTTGGCCTGTTGCAGCAAAGATGGATGCTTCCAGAAGGTCACTTTAGAAATGGGTTTCACTTGCTTTGTGGTGAGGTGAGAGTCAATTGTTTCATTTTATAAGATACAAATGGATATGGTACATATCAGTTACATTTAGGGCATTTGGCAGACGTTATCCAAAGCGATATACGTATGTAATATATCGCTGTGGTACTAAAAATAAGAAGAGAGCCGGTTTAAAGCATTCATAGTTGCAAGGCTAACAGAATGAGTTTCAGATTTGCTAGGTTGCCTGCATAATAGCTGGATAAGAGTAGATGTGCCGTTCTGAGTTCAGTACCAACATATAAGAACATACAATATGCTAAACAATGCTAAGTACTGTTAATAATGCCAAGACGTACAACACACCCAAGTTAATGCTCGGGTTAGGAAAGGGATGGCGCGCGGGGGGTGGGGTTGTGGGTAATGGATAATGGATAATGGATGGATTATGGATTATGTCCGATGACAATCACGTATATTAACATAGCATACAGTTAATTCATTTTTTTATGAAATATAGACACCATGAAGTTACATTTTGTAAATATTGTGCTTGGGCATTTGTCTGTCCTTTGTATATATGACTTTAGGTTGTCATACTAGGTTAGGCTTACATCATCTTGGGTATACTGACTTAGATGATGATTTAGGTATATACTATATACATGGCACATGTTTACAGGCAGGGCCTCAGACTATGTAGTAGAGCGTAGCTGTCGCTGTCCCTCACACAGTGGGAGTGGAACAAGGGAGGTGTAACCCGAGTCGTCTTGCTCACCACACATTGTTTTCTTCTCATTGTCCTTGAGAGCACAAAGATAACTCGGCGGCATTCCTGATGAGTGCCTTCACTTTGATTGAGAAGGACAGCATGTGGTGGGGTGAATCAAGATCGGGAAGTTAGACAGCCGCATCGGCCTCAGTTGAACTCTCCAATACACACACACACAGATCAGAGTGAGTTTTGGATTATATTAGAAAGTCAATGCTTTATATTGTATAATAAGAATACATGTACAATATAGAGTCCTGGCCGTGGAACAGTGGACCAGCTCTTTACCCTTGCAGGGTTGTTGGGAGGGGCGTGGGAGTTTGCTCATCCAGTCTGCATGTGCTTTGTGGACTTGGAGAAGCTTATGACCGTGTCCCCCGGGAAATCCTGTGGGGGGTACTGCGTGAGTATGGGGTGCCGGTGGAGTGGAGTGCTCCCTCCGGGTTGGGAGAGAGTTGTTGCCTCAAGCAAAGGAGTTCAAATATCTCGGGGTCTTGTTCACGAGTGAGGGTAAAATGGAGCGGGAGTTGGACAGACGGATTGGTGCGGCGTCTGCAGTAATGCAGGCGCCTCCCTTTAGAGGTGTTCCGGGCACGTCCGACTGGGAGGAGACCCTGGGGCAGACCCAGAACCCGCTGGAGGGATTATATATCTCATCTGGCCTGGGAACGCCTCGGGATCCCCCAGGAGGAGCTAGAAAGTGTTGCTGGGGAGAAGGACACCTGGAGAGCCCTGCTTAGCCTGCTGCCTCCGCGACCCGGCCCCGGATAAGCGGAGGAGAATGGATGGATTGATGGACCCTGATGTAAACTGTGGCCCCCGGTCCGACACCACATCCACTGGAAGGCTGTGTAGTCTGAATACGTGCCACAGTATTTCTCTTGCCGTCTCCTTAGCTGACGGGAGTTTAGGAAGGGCTATGAAATGAGCCATTTTAGAGAACCTATCCACTACCGGGTTTCTCATTGTGTGATCCGGGACGGTAGGGAGGTGAAAGTTGAAACGGGTAAAATATAGTGACCACGGGGCCTGTCTGGAGTTCAACCTCTTTGCCGTTTGTATGTATTCCAAATTGTTATGGTCAGTCCAGACCAAAAAAGGCAGTTTTGTCCCCTCAGTGTCGCCATTCTTCCAAGTGTCGCCATTCTTCCAAGGCTAATTTCACGGCCAGAAGTTCCCGATATCCGATATCATAATTTCTCTCGGCGGGGGTCAGTCGCCGAGAGAAGAAAGCACAGGGGTGGAGCTTCTGGTCCGAGGCTGCCAGCTGCAAATTTGCAAAACCCAGGAATCATTGAAGCTGCTTACGGGATTCAGGAACCGGCCAGGAGGTGACAGACACCTTTTCGTGGTCCATCTGTATGTTCCCCTGTGACACAATATAGCCCAAGAAGGAGACCGACGGTACGTGAAATTGACACTTCTCGACCTTGACAAATAGTGAGTTCTCCAGCAGGCGCTGAAGCACGGTCTGGACGTGGTACATGTGCTCCTCCTGTGATTTTGAAAAAATTAAAATGTCATCCAGGTAAACAAACACGAATCTGTCCACGAATATCCCTGAGCACGTCGTTCACCAAAGCCTGGAAAACCGCGGGAGCGTTGATGAGGCCGAATGGCATTACCAGGTACTCATAGTGTCCTGCCGGCGTATTAACCGCGGTCTTCCACTCATCTCCCTCTCTGATCCAGACCAGGTGGTAGGCGTTACGGAGGTCCAGTTTAGAACGGCCCGTCAGGTGGTTAACTATGAACGCCACCTTAACTGCTTCGGAGGCGAATGTGTTTGGCTGTAAAACAAAAAAAATTGAACAGTTCATGATAAACGGATCGCAGCCCTCTGAATCCCCTGCATAGCATTCGGGTTCCCCTACTCGGGGTTCGCAGGCCGTTCTCGGGAACGGAGGCTGAGAAGCCGGGCTCAGAGGGATCGCTGCTGCGCCCGCTTGGCTCATAGCCTGCTACCCGGCTGCGTACGCCTGCTGCGCCAGCGCTCCTGTTCTAGCGATCACCTCTCCCAGCACCGCCTCGGATGCCGCCAGTCGCTGCTCCTGTTGACGCAGAGCCGCCTCGATCTGGCTGAAGCGGTCCTGTGCTGAGAGGGCCGCCACTCCCCACATATCTCAAAGAAACCAGTGTACGGGATGCTCAGTGCTGCATACACTCCATCTAAGATAGATATTGTTCTATTACAATCAGAAGCCAGTGACAGAGACATCCAGTATTGGCATGACCATGGGGTTGATAAACTTGCTGATGACAGATTTTTGTATGATTCTACTGGAAGGATCGCTCTACCTGCCAGTACATTGCGATTTCTCATCCACCATTTTCACGGTGTATCACATGTGGGACAAAAGTGGGTAATATGTGACATCAACAAGCATTTTTTGCATCAGAGGCGTTAGGAAAAAATGGTCGAATGAATCCTATAGCTATAGCTTAATGTTTGCAGAATTGATGATCGGGCTAGGCAATATGTAGATATTATATCAATATCGTGATTTGAGACTCAATATCGTCCTAGATTTTAATAGCATATGACATATGTGTGTTGTCTTTTTCTGGTTTTGAAAGCGGCATTACAGTAAATTCTTTCACACAAATAACAGTGCACTGAACCCCCAGCACCCACTGGTAGACAAATGTGTTTTTCACGAACCCAAAAAAAGGCTGTGTTGTTTATTTTGATAATCCCCTCATATAGGAGAAGATGCCTCAATAACCAAAATGCAGTGAAAACCTCAACTTTCTATTCAACTTGTGCCTGTTCAAAACCAAACCAATTATCTGTATGTCTGCAGCATGTCCTTTGCCCATTTCCTCAGCCAGCTGATTTATATGTGTGTATTGAGATATATTTATGAATAGAGAGTAAGTGTATTGTTCACATCAAGCTTTATCTGTAGTTAAATGTTGTAATTATTCTTATTCACTATATGAAGTATAGTGAAATACACTGAATAAGCCGTTAATTAAGATGTTATATTTAACACCCTCTAAAGTAGCATAGCAGAAACAAATTTCACAGTATCTTCAAAATATAGGGCCAACTTTGTCCTACAGGATAAAATAAAATAAAATAAATAAATAACAATTACCTAGTTAAAAGCCCATCAGTGGCTGCTGTGATTTCCGTTTGATAGCAAATTACTTTATAAATACTAGCTAAAGAAATCATCATGCGGTACGGAATACTAACTAGTATAAACAGCGACAATGGAACGCCTTATACTTCAAAACACACTGTAGATTGTGTATATTCTTATATGCACTGCAGATTCCGTATATTCTCTACAGATCCTACGTTTGCACGTTGACTCCGGACCCGTCAGACATTTGCACTGCTCCCCGTATATATACCCCGCTCTACACCCCAGCGTATACGCACTACTGTGCATACCTCTGTCCATACTGTACATACCTCAATGTATAGCGTACACCATATATATATTGATGTAGCCATACCTATATGCACTCCGTAGATTCAGCATATTCCCTGTAGATTATTTACATTCTCTGTAGATTCTGCTCATACTGCTTACTGTTACTGTTCACTGTTATACTGCTGCACTGTTGCTACTACTTTTGCACTTCTGGTTAGATGCTAACTGCATTTCGTTGTACTGGTATGTGTACTCTGCAATGACAATAAAGTAGAATCTAATCTAATCTAATCATGCTGCTTACTGTTTCACTGTTCTACTGTTGCAATATTGCTACTTCTTTTGCACTTCTGGTTAGATGATAACTGCATTTTATTGTACTGTTATGCGTACTCTGTGCAATGATAATACAGTTGAATCTAATCTAATCTAATACCTAGCATTCTGAAAACAATGCAGTGTGAAAAACTGCTGCAGGGAGAAACACAACTCACAATTATTCACCGGACTTGTGTTCCCATACTGGTGTGTGACACAAACAAGTTTATTATGTAACGACAGACATGGATGCCCTTACCTGATCAAAGCGCGTGGCAAACAGGTTGAGAGAGGTGACAATGCCTCCGTTGGGTCCTAGGCCCGTTGGATCAAGCCATCTTGAGGCAACGTCCACTGCCTCAGTGACCAACTTGATGGCCCTTTCCCTACTGGCCCCTGTGGTGCCCAGTGTGTTATAGGCCCTGCAGAACGACTGGGCATGCGAACTCTCTGCATCCCACCTCAATGGGCTCACACATTGCTTGCCACCCATTGCTCAGGCATTCCTCCACCAGCTCAATGTATTTTGCCCTCTTCCTCTTGTTAGCCTCCTCGATGCAGTCCTCCCAGGGAACGGTGAGTTCTAGAAGGACGATCTGCTTGGAGGCCTCTGAGATTAGCACCATGCCTGGCCTTAGTGTTGTTGCCGCAGCATTTTATGGGAACTTCAGTTGCTTCCACAGGTCAACTTTCAGCTCCCAGTCTTGTCCTGCTCCCAACAAACTCAACACGGTTCCGTTGGAAAGGACAGAACCACCTTTCGATCTCCATCCACATGATCTCCAACAAGGTAGATATCTGGGCAGAGTTAGGTAGAAGTGTGTTTTATGGTCATGTGCTTACTTGTTTATTGATATTACCAAATTATACTGTAAACTTGTTTGATCCATGAACTGGGTATTATTATAATGTTAAGGGAACTCGTCCCTATGGTTAGACGTGTGCATGCTTCCCTCCTATATTCTATTCTCTTTTACCAACAGCTAGCGTGGTAAGCAAGCGTTCCACGTGCTCCCGCCTAGCCGCTCACTGTGTGTACGGACACTGGGTCAGAACTCCCACTTATCATAAGTAGCCACTAAACGTGTCTACTGCCTTTGCGTAGTCGATCTATGTTGAGATACCCTGTAAGTTAAGCCCTGTGTTCTAGCTTATATCAGTGCGCCCTACTTACAGTGCTGGCATTCCCCGTTTTATGACCGTTTATCTTCCCCGTGTGCCCAGACCACTGAGTTATCAAAGCACCATCTTATTTAGGACACGCCTGATCAAAGCCTCTGCGCTATCTGGTTAGGTCGCACCCATTCCTGGGCTCTGCAACTCGAGCAGTCCTCTGGCACACATACACACACACAGCCTCACACACACATAACCTCACGCAACCCTTTGGACACTCTCCTCACCTTGGCTATGCCTTGAGATTCTGTCCATGGAAATCACTAACAGAATTGGTGACAAGGGGCAACCGTGGCGGAGTCCAACACCCACTGTGAACGTGCTTGAGTTTGTGGACACAGCTCTCACTTTGTTTGTACAAGGACCGAATGGCACGTACTAACGGCCCCGGTACCCCATACTCCCGCAGTACCCCCCACAGGATTCCCTGGGGGACACGGTCATAAGCCTACTCCAAGTCTACAAAGCACACGGAGACTGGGTGAGCAAACTCCCATGCCCCCTCCAACAACCCTGCAAGGGTAAAGAGCTGGTCCACTGCTGGCCCTGCTTTCCCTTCCTGAGTCGCCGAACGGTTTTCCAGAACTTCTTTGAGGCCAACCGAAAGTTCTTCTCCATGACCTCCCTGAACCGCTCCCACACCCGTGTTTTTGCTTTGGTGACCGCTGAGGCTGCAGCCCTCCTGGCCTCCTGGTACCCGTCTGCTGTTTCGGAAGACCCCGGGCCAACCAAGCCCAAAAGGCCTCCTTCTTCAGCCTGGCGGCTTCCTTCACCACTGGTGTCTACCTCGGATTCCATGTCCCCAACCTGAGAGTTAAAACCCTATGGACAGGGGCTTCCCTCGTTGCAAAGACTTTACCAGCAGAACTAGTTCCTGTGTTGGATGATGCCGTGCGCATAGTGAACTTTGTAAAGACACAACCTTTGAAAAGTCGTATATTTGCATTTTGTGTGAGGAAATGGGAGCGGAGCATAAAGCCTTATTGCTCCATACGGAGGTCCGATGGTGCTGGCCCTTGTGTATGAGCTGCGGGAAGAAAGTGTTTCTGACAAATGAGAGGTCCGATTACTCAAATCTGTTTGCAAGTGATGATTGGTGTGCAAAGCTGGCATATCTGGCAGATATATTTCATCATCTGAATTAACTGAACACACGGATGCAAGGCCGAATTGAAAACCTGCTTACAAGCACAGTGTAACAATGTCCTTGCTTGTCACAATGCCACTACCGTGGCTTTTCCGGGGTTCTGAGAAGGAATCGAGAGAATCCGTGGATGTGATGAGAATAACACTTTTTATTTACAGAGTCACTGATATCGCGTTGATCAGCTATGGCGGTTGGAGTCCCTCCGGTCTCCTTTCGCCAGGGGTGCCCAGCCTCTACTGCAGGAAGGTGTTATTATATAGCGTTAATTGAACTCATTCGTTACAGCTGCATCACATTCCAGGCATTCCTGCCGCTCCGCTTCCCCTGTCACTGCGCGACAGGCCTAACCACACCCCCTCATGGCTCACACATCCCCACTTAAGGCCGGTGTGCGTCCCGGCCGTCAGCCAACCCCCCCCCCCCCTTGCTCTAGCTCGGGCAAGTGAGAGAGGAAATCAGCGATGACCATCTGAATCCCTGGCCTGTGCACGACCTTAAAGTGATACGGCTGCAGGGCCAGATAACACCTTGTGATGCGGGGGTTTGTGTCCTTCATGGTTTTTAGCCAGCGGAGAGGTGCGTGGTCCGAACAGAGGGTGAAGGCGCGCCCCAAGAGGTAATAGCGTACAGCCTCGACCGCCCACTTGATGGTGAGGCCCTCTTTCTCGATGGTGCTGTACCTCTCCTCTCGCTCTGCCAGCTTCCCACTGAGGTATAGCACCGGGCGGTCGAGCCCCTCGACCACCTGGGCTAAGACGGCGCCCAGCCCCCATGTTCGATGCGTTCGTCTGCAAGACAAAGGGGAGAGGGGCAGGCTGCAACCACCTCCGTTTTGTCCAGCTGCGGTCGCACAGTCCTGCCGCCCAAGTGGTACCCCAAATACCATACCTCCCTCCGTCCAATTACACACTTGCTCGGGTTGGCCGAGAGCCCAGACTGTCTCAGCGACTCGAGGACGGTCGCCACCTGGCGGAGATGCTGCAGCCAAGTGTCACTATGGATGATCACATCATCCAAGTAGGCCACAGCATACTCTGCATGCGGCCGTAGTATACGGTCCATGAGCCGCTGGAACGTGGCCGGAGCCCCGAACAACCCGAATGGTATAGTCATAAACCATACGGAGTGGAGAAGGCCGATTTCTCCTTGGACTCTGTACATAAGGGAATCTGCCAGTAGCCCTTGGTTAAATCCAGTGTCGAAAAAAAAACGAGCCGTGCCTAGTCAGTCCAGAAGCTCGTCAACCCGAGGCATGGGATATAATTTAGAGACACTATTCACCTTGCGATAGTCAACACAGAACCAGACAGCCCCGTCTGGTTTATTTACCAGAACGATCGGGCTAGCCCATGTGCTATGTGACTCTTCTATCACCCCTAACTCCAGCATGGCCTTTAATTCTTCCCTCACAATTTTCTTTTTGTGTTCTGGTAACCTATATGGCCTAACAGACATGTCATGGGGCATTTCTATGCAGTGTTCACTAAGCATGGTGCGGCCCGGTAGCGGGGAGAAGACATCTGTAAACCGCTGCTGCTACTCGGCTACCTCGGTTCTCTGCTGCAGAGTCAGCTTTCTAAATGAACTGCCGTGAACGGCGCCGCTTTTTTTGCCTCCGGTCCCAGCTCACCTTCCTTGATTACTGACGCAGCAAGATGCACCGGGTGCTCCTTGTTCCATTTTTGAAGGAGGTTGAGGTGGTAAATCTGACTGCTTCCCCCCCTATCGGACCACGCCACCTCATAGTCAACGTCCCCCACTCGCCGTGTGACCACAAAGGGCCCTTGCCACTTCGCAAGTAATTTAGAGCTGGAGGTGGGCAGCAATACTTCAGCAAGTACTTTCTCTCCCGGTGTAAATTGTCTTAGCTGAGTACCTCTATTATACAGCCGCTCTTGACGATCCTGTGCCTTCAGCAAATTCTTGCGTGACAGCTGACCGAGTTTTGCTCTCAGGTCCAAGACGTATTGAACCTCATTTTTGCTGGTGCTTGGACCTTCCTCCCAGTTTTCTTTAATGAGGTCCAGCACCCCCCTGGGTCGTCTACCGAACAGAAGTTCAAAGGGGGAAAACCCCGTGGAGGCCTGGGGCACCTCCCGCACTGCAAATAGTAGAGGGTTCAGCCATTTATAACAATTCCAACTATCTTCTTGCACGAACTTACGCAGCATGGACTTGAAAGTCTTATTAAACCACTTCACAAGCTCATCGGTTTGTGGATGGTACATGCTGGTACTGATTGCCATGATCCCCAATAACCTATAAAGTTTGCGGAGGGTGCCATGAATGCGGTGCCTTGATCTGTCAGAATCTCTTTCGGGATTCTAACACCGGACATTAATTGGAAGAGAGCCTGTGCTACACGCTGAAATAGAGCATAGGGGCACTGCCTCCGGGTATCGCCTTGCATAATCTACTCTGACCAATATGAAGCGATAACTCCGTGAGCTACGGTCTAATGGCCCGATGAGATCCATCGCGATTCTCTCAAATGGAATCTCCACCAACGGAAGTGGTCTCAATGGGGCTTTGGGTATAGCCGGTAGATTGCTGAGCTGGCATTCACAACAAGACACACACCACAGCTGTACGTCTGCGTATATGCCTGGCCAATAGAACCGGGCCATTATCTGATCAGGTGTCTTATCTGCCCCCAAGTGATCCGCCATCGGGCTGTGATGAGCCGCCTGAAAAATCATCTGCCGGCAGCTTTTCGGTACGAGTAACTGGCCCACGTCTAAACCTGTGTGGGTGTCACGACACACCCTATACAACCTAATGCCCCTTACCGCGAATTGTGTGTAGGTGACAGCTGCGTCAGGGCATACCAAGTGTCCATCAATTGATATCACGTGGTCGAGGGCAAAGCGCAGAGTGTCGTCGCGCGATTGCTCCAGGGGGAAATCTTCCACCGGGGGAAATACCAAAACCGGTAAAGCGCCTGGAGGAGACTCCGGCGGGTCCCCCCCCCCTGGAACTGCGACGGGCGACCTTGCATCACCAGTGAGCACGGCGCACCTCCCACTGGTCCCTGTCTGTCGCATCCCCCAAGTCTGCTACAGTGCTAGAGAAACCCGGCCAATTGGTACCTAATAGGAGGGAACACGTCAGGCGGGAACTAACCGCAGCCTTCACTCTATGCTTTTCTCCTTGATATGAAATTTCGAGGGTTACTATCGGGTAGTCGTGCAAGTCCCCATGAATACATCAAATTCTCACCCGTGCTAGCTTCCCCAGGGCCTCAGGTTGAACCAGGCTATGGTGGATCAGGGTCTGACTACTCCCTGAATCCAGCAACGCCTGATACCCCCTTGTACCTTTACCAGTATCTGGAATCTCCCATCAGGACCGGGAGCGGGGGTGGACGCCACGGCCACCTCTACCACCTGCCCCACCTCCATCGAGGGGCATTCGGTGGGGTCGTGCCCAGGCCGGTCACAGCGGCCACACGTCGGTCCTGGCTTTTGAGCGGCTCGGTGTGGGGGTCCCAGAACGGAGGCTGAGGCTGGGCCTGCCCTATAACGTCCTGGGTTATTTGTGTGGTGTGGTGGGTTGGGGTTTGATGATAGCGCCGATCCTCCTGTGCGCCCTCCCTCGCTTGCTGCCGCTGCTCCCCCGCAGCCTCGGTCCTCCCCTGGGTAGTGTGGACGTCCCCCAACGGTCGTTGGGGCCGGGGTATGCGGGCACCGCCAGGTGATCCTCCGCAAGGATGATGGCTGCGTCGAGGGTGGTGGGCTGGTGCTGCATCACACACTCGGCTGTTGCTGGGGGTAGCGCCTCTACGAAGCCCTCATGCACCACCTCCTCCAGCAGCTGCCCAGCGGACCTTTCTTCTGGACGCAGCCAATGCTCCGCTCCCCCTGTCACTGCACGACAGCGCTAACCACGCCCCCTCATGACTCACACACAGATTAAATAAATGGATTCCGTTTAAAGGTGCACCTCTGGCAACATGTGCAAAATGCCAACCTTGAGATGTTCCCACTCACAGAGAAACGGCAAGAAAAAAAACTTTTTATAAAAAAGTATCACCGTATTCCCGAATCAGAAGCCCTGGATGAACAAAGAGGTCCGCCTAATGCTGAAAGCTCGCGATGCCGCTTTTCGATCAGGTGATGCACGAGCCTACAGCTCCTCCAGAGCTAACCTGAAGAGGGTAATCAAGGAGGCCAAGCTAAGCTACAAGCTAAGGCTCCAGGAGAACTTCAAGAACTCCCCCCCGACGCATGTGGCAAGGCATCCAGGCCATTACAGACTACAAACCAACCAACTCCACACCACCATCCAGCGATGCTTCCTTCCTGGATGAGCTGAACACATTCTACGCTCGCTACGAGAGGGACAACCATGAGGGGGCCATCAGGCCTGTCCTTCCTGTAGACCACCAGCCACTAACACTCTCCCTCTCCCTCTCCGATGTAGGTGCGGCACTGAGCAGAGTGAACGCACGGAAGGCCGCCAGACCTGATGGCATCCCCGGTCGGGTGCTCAGGGCCTGCACCACACAGCTGACTGAGGTCTGGACTGACATCTTCAATCTGTCACTAGCCCAAGCAGTTGTCCCCATGTGCTTCAAAACCACCTCCATTGTGCCAGTGCCAAAACACTCACCCCAATCATCACCAAGTGCTTCGAGGGGCTGGTCTTGGCTCACCTCAAAACCTGCTTACCACCCACACTCGACCCCTTCCAATTCGCCTACCGCCAGAACAGGAGCACGGAGGATGCCATATCCTCAGTGCTACACTCCGCTCTCTCTCACCTGGACAATAAGAACACCTACGTAAGAATGCTGTTCATTGATTTCAACTCAGCATTCAACACCATCATCCCCTCCAAGCTGGTATCCAAACTCCTTCAGCTGGATATCTGCAACTGGATAATGGACTTCCTCACCAACAGACCCCAGTCTGTCAAAATCAATAACAACACCTCCTCAACACTCACCCTGAACCCTGGGGTTCCATAAGGCTGCGTGCTGAGCCCTCTGCTCTACTCCCTGTTCACCCACGACTGCATACCTGTGCATGGCTCCAACTCCTCCATCAAGTTTGCAGACGATACTACGGTGGTGGGCCTCATCAGCGATGAGACAGCCTACAGGGAGGAGGTCCAGCACCTTACAGCTTGGTGTGCCAAAAACAACCTGGCACTCAACACCAAGAAGCCCAAGGAGCTCATCGTGGACCACAGGAGGACCAAGGGTGTCACACACTCCCCAATCTATATTAATGGAATGTAGGTTGAGCGTGTCACTAGTTCCACAAGTTCCTGGGCGTTCACATCTCCGAGGACCTCTCTTGGTCCCTCAACTCCTCCGCCTTGGTCAAGAAGGCTCACCAGCGCCTCTTGTTCCTGAGGAGACTGAAGAAGGTACATCTCTCCAGTCAGATCATGGTGAACTTCTACCGCTGCACCATCGAGAGCATCCTGACCAACTGCTTCACAGTCTAGTATGGCTGCACCGCCTCGGAAAACAGTCGTGAAAACGGCCCAACGCATCACCGGCTGCCCACTGCCCACCATCGAGGCTGTCCAGCACAAGCGCTGCCTGCAAAGGGCGCGCAGCATTGCCAAGGACAGCTCCCACCCACGTTACAATTTCTTCAGCCTACTACCCTCCGGGAGACGCTACAGATCCCTCTGGACCCAGACCAGCAGATTCAGAGACAGCTTCTTCCCCAGGAACTCTTCAACCCGGTGAGTCCCCCTACCCCCGACTTCTGCACCCCTGCACTACTCCCAACCCCCTCCCTATACACCACCACCACCCTCCTAACTGCACACCGACTCCAGCACCACTGTCAGACTCGCACACTGTACATTTGCACTACCCAGTATACTGTATATTACTGTACATAACTGTATATTCCCTGTACTTCACATGTACTGTATATACTCCACTGTTATCTCTGTATA
>OMOU01089996.1:0-23898 GCA_900312585.1 Malacocephalus occidentalis
AGTAATATATATATATTATATATATTATATATATATATATAGTATTATATATATATATATATTACTTGCATTGTATTTTAAAGCAGGACATTAATGTAGTGGTTTGATTATGATGAAGGGATACTTGGAACCCAATCCAGACATACAGTCCAAATCATTCCTAAATGGAAGAAATTGTAGTAGGATGGCTGGTAAGGCAGGTGGGATAGGTTGGGCTAGCGAGGCACGCTGGGACAAGTGGCCAGGACATGTGGACAGGCAGACAGGTGGGGAACCGGAGACTGGAAATGGATAACAAGGGTTGGCACAAACACTGGTAAGAGTAGAGTCGGTTATACTTAGGATTTACTCAAAAGGCTGAGTGGCCGAGAACAAACACAAACTGGTGAGAGTTGAGCAATGATTTGGCGGTGGAAAGTAACTAACCTCATTTACTCAAGTACTGTAGTTAAGTTCATATTTGAGGCACTTGTACTTTCCTGGAGTACTTTTATGTTCTTCTAATTCATGCTTCTACTTCAATACACTTTAGTTACATTGTAGATTAATAACTTTGTAGAATAAACAATACAACAATAATCATAAATATGGTGTTATTATTTCTTTATTGGTCCCCAGGGAGAAATTCACGGCATACTCACAGAGTACATTGCCGGCAGGTGTGCAGGCAGAGTGAGATGAACGAATGACATGAAGTGATCAGGGGCTGGAAGCAATGCCCATCACACATACACACAGAGGAATAAGAGACAGCAAAGTGATGGAGAGCATAACAGACAGTCGCTGGATCTGTGTGCTGAGTTATTGAGACCTCAAACATAATATATGTTAAATGCAGAGAGTGGAGAGAAAGTTGGAGAGTGAAACAATTGTATAAAAGTCATGATAAAGTTGAAAGGTTTTAACAAATCAGCACATCACAATTAAAAGTAGGAATTACAAAATGTAAAAGAAGAATATGTAACAAAGCAGCACAGCACAATTAAGAACAGGAATAAAAAATAGATATAAAAAAGTTATGTTTTCAATTTCCATTTCAAAATGTCCACTGACCTGCTGCATAAGACCTAAGGGCTCATGGAGGGACATGGAACAACAGGGAATCTGTGATGTAAGAGGGTGCTGATCCATTAAGAGCTTATATACAAGTAGGACTTTCAAATCAATTCTAATTGACACATGCAGCCAATGCAGTGTAGCTAAAACAGGGGTAATATGCTCTCTCTAGTCCTCTAGACCAGTGAATAGACCATTACAATAGTCCAGTCTACTTGAAATAAAAGCATGATTTAACTTCTCAGCATCCTGTTGTATTAAAAATGGTCTTACTTTGGCAATGCGTCTTGGACTGTTTTGGTCACCTTATTAATGTGGGTTTCATTTGGTGCGGTTAGCGTTCACACTGGACTTTGTTGAGCGAACCAAACATTATAAACAAACGCCTTGCGACCGAGGGGGTCGGTGGGCCGCTGCATCAGCGGGCGAGAAATGTGATTAACCGCCCCAGTGTGTGATCCCACCAGGCCGTCTCCACAATTCTGTCGCAATCCCATCCCATCCCATCCCATCCCATCCCAAAGAGCTTGAGGCCAGGGCCGAATTTCTCTCCCTGTACACCCCTGCCCACCACCCACACATATTGCCACTAGTTCCACAACCCGACCGGACCTGACGGCACAAGATCCTCAAACAACCACGGCAAGTGAAACGTCTCATATTAATCACCCAGTGGTCAACCATGTATTTGGCTCAAAACACGTGGATGGAATAATTTAATCAACTGTTGGTTAAATATTTTGTTTAGGCTTAATCAATAATATATATATATATATATATATATATAAATAACTTATTAAAAAAACAATGCAGCCTAATGAAGCTGTCCATTCCATTGATTGTAGACTAATAATCTAGCTTATGTCAATTAATGGTCATCCGCCCCTCGAAAAAGAACCTTGACATATAAAGATATAATATATATAATATATAATGTGACACGACCTGGGAAAGAAATCGGACAAAATACCACCCACGAATCACTTATTTTGCGGATCACCCGACAGGACTCTGCTTAGCAGTACAGACACACCAGATAGAAAGACGAACACACGCCGGATTCCAGAGGGACCATTCATAATGTACTCTTTTTTTTCGATTCGCTTCCTGTAGTTGGTTCGGATCACGTTCACACCTAAAGTGAACTGAACCGTAGTTAATTTGGAAGCGGACCAAGACTCCCGTTTTCAAGCGGACCAGAATTTGTTTGTTTGATCCGCATCAGAGTTCGAATGAGCATTCACAACCACCCCAAATGAATCGTACTATCGGGGAAACCCTCCAGGTTTCGATTGAAACAGACCAAACGGCTGAGGTGTGAAAGGGCTCTCAGAGTACAGTACTTCTGTCATGTCTGTCTAGTGTCTTCGGCTGAGCGCACTAGTGGCACTACACTCCCCACCCTGCAGGACCTGTACTCCAGGAGGTGTCAAAGCAGAGCCTGCAGGATCAAGTATCCTCACCACCCCAACAGCTGCTGCAGTCAGGCAAGCGCCTCCAGAGTCACGCTGCAAGAACAGAGAGACTAAAACGGAGTCTCCTTCCGCAAGCCATCAGGACTGTGAACTCTAACCTCACCAGGGCCCCTCCCTGTATGCACACACTTACATACACACATGCACCCATAGTTAGTACACAGTACATGCACTCATATAGTTTACATGTATTACAAAACTTATGACATGCATACATAAATGCAGACATGCATGGTCTATTTTTTTCATTTAGTTTTTTTGGTTTTTATCTTGCCTTGTTTTTTATATACCTACCTGTTTATATTCCTTGCTGTTTATATGCTTATGGTTATTATTATCATTCCTGAAAAATATATACACTGCTGTTTTTGCTGTAAATACTGTAAATAGCGTGGATATTCTGATTTTGATCCCTCCAATTCAATTAGATTTTTTTAAATCAAATGTAATTGAATTTGTATTGTTCTGTGGCACATTCCACTGCACGTCCTGCATGTGTATGTGACGAACAGGCATCTTGAATATTGAATGAATGCAGAACAATCATGTATCATCATGAAGCGTCTAAGCAAGGTCATTTGCCCACAGTCCAAAAAAGTATTTTCAGTATACATCCTTATTTGCACTTATATGGCTGTTCAAGAACATAGAAGAAGGGTATTATTTGGGCTCATTTAAATTATTTTATATATTTTTGTGCTGATTACATTTGAGTCACTCAACGTTTTGGTGAAAATTGACAGTCTAAGTAATCTTACACTTTGGTCATGTGTGGATTACGGTGGGTGGGTGTTTTAAGGAGAGTTTTGTAAGGCCACGAGGAATAGAACAGAAAGGGACAGACAGAGTGGAAAATAGCCAGAGTTCACAATGTAAAGTTGAATACAATTCATACATTCATAGAAAAAGTTTTGCTTTTATTCCATATCCAATTTTCAAAAGCAGAAAAAAGGAATTGTCTACATGAATTCCGGAATACATTATATACATTTAATTATATACATTTATATACATTTAATTCATATATCATTTAACAATTTTAAGCTAAAAGGGCAATTTAAAATAAAATATAATGCATAAAAAAGAATCTTGAGAGGAAACAGTAATTGGTAACTGCAGCAAATTCACACAATTGTCTGTCCCCACTGTCCTTAGCTCATATTTAGCACACTTAGCTAGAGCTAATTTGAGGTGCCGGACTTCCTCAGTCTCAAGACTTGATCAGCCATCTCATTACACACACAAGTACACTGTTAGCTATTGTTCTGCATACAAAGCACAACACAAATAGCAGTCAACTTTTACAATAGTATCTATAGGGAGGAAAAAAGCATTGTGTCTGATACTGATTAATAATATACCGTTTCTCAGGAATTCAATCAATGAATGAAGCATGAGGTGTCCACAAACAAATTTGACTGTGAAACATGCTCTTAAACAGTGATAGAGGGGAACAAGAAGGGCACAAATATTACCCAATAAATTCACCTGTTGGTATTGGATTAGGGGGGATTGTTGATCAGGTCTAGAATCAGGAAGCAGATGCTTCTGTCGAACCAGTCTGTTGGGCCCCTAATGAATCACAGAGCCTTTGAATACTAAGTGGCATCTGAAAATTCCCAGGGCATGCTTGTTGTGAGCCTGCATCTTATTCCCGACACACCTGCACTATGGCAGCTACCTGCCAGGACATATCACTTGGCTGGTGTGTGTGTGTGTGTGTGTGTGTGTGCGTCAGAGGAAAAGTCTATAAACAGAAGGCAAGTATCTACATACACACACCAGCTCCTCTCAATTCTCAGGATGACCAGGAGTCATGCTGAGGAGCGAGGGGAGCAGAGGATCAGGGGGGAACACCACCCGGTGGTGGTGGTGGTGGTGAAGACAGTCTGTCAGGATCCCCCGTCCAGGCACGGCCCCCCACCCATCAATGGAAAGTGACTGGTGGGATGCCAGTGATCCTTTATCAGTATAAAGAGCTGCCTTCTCTGGCCTCCTCCAATTGACTCGCAGGCTTCCGCTTTCGTGCATGGTGATCAATTATCTGAGATGAAAGTGACAGGGTGCCGGCACCTTTACAGTGTAGCCCCCCCTCTCCCCGTAGTGGAGCTGACGCCACAGCTCTAGCGGAGTGATGGGACGTCTCTGTCAGCCAAATCCATCTCTGCGTGCTTTTCGGGAAAGTTGGGCCTCTCAGCCATGGCTTGCCCCACAAAGGAGGGAGAGAAAGACGGGGAGATGAGGATGAGTGTGTGTGTGTGTGGGGGTGAATTGGGGGCAAAGACAGAGGCAGAAGGGGGGAGGGGATGGTAGAGTTGGGGAACAGAGGGCGAGAGAGAGAGAGCGAAGGGGAGAGAGAAAAACCCCTAACCCAATCTTATTCAGCCAAGACTAGAAGAGGTGTGAGAACAGGCGCAGTAATAGACTGGAGTACCTCTCGTGTGCGAAGCGTCCCTAGCTTGTTGCCACTTTAAAGGTGAGCTCACCAGGAATGCAGCGTGTACCCCTGTGTGATACGGTGGATTATGCCGGCAATGGCAGGAAAGCAATACACAAAGAAGCTGCATACTTTTTTATTGTGTCCCCTTTTTTGTGTGAGTCAATTAGAAATGGTGTATGTGTGAGCACGTATGTGTTTGTGAAATGGGAAGGGGGGGTGGTAACGTCAATACATTTTTTTCATACTTGCAAATGAAGAACCATTATGTATATTTATAGTTACATTTTCCAGTCATTTCGGAACATTTAGATGCGCATTCATGAATTGTTAACACCCACTTCCACTTCTCTGCTTGCTTCCATGTTGAGTTGTGTGCTATTATCCCCATGTCCAGCATGCAGTCAAAATAGTGAAGGAAAATAAAGATGAGACATTTTTAAGTCCAAAAACTTTAAATAACACGTAAATCTGTCTCCCTCCTATGAAAAACTAAATCCTATCTTGTGTATCAGTATGTTGTTGCCAACCTCATGCCTCTCACACCTGACATTTAGAGAGCACACCCACCCTCCTCTTCCTCCCCTTCCTCCCTTGCCTTCCCTCTCAGCCTAATGGATCTCCCAGCAGAAAGCTACAGGGATCCTCTTCTTGTTTTGCTCTCTTTGGGATTGGTTCCCCACTTCCCACTTGATCCAAACAGTCAGCTCGGGGAGCTTTGTCGTGGCACATGGGCGTGCGTGTTGCCAAGGAGCTGTCAGAGAGTTGTCCACATGGAGGAGGAAAAAAAGGGATTTTTCTGTGCAAACGAATGTCAGTTTGATAAACACACAACATATGGCAGTCCTTCAGGTGTTTGGATACATGCACACACGGCGGTGGTAGGCGGAGGTTGGGGTGGTGGTGAATGTACCTACTGTAGCCCATCTATATTGTGTAACGAAACGACAGCTTGATGAAGGAAATGACAGCTGCAAATGAGACACAGTATGCAATGCTGCAAGTCTACATTGCAGTATTTGTTTGGAAAAACACAGATGTAATTGCACACATCAAACCTTGCAAAACTGTAGTCCTTTAGATAGGAGTTGGATCGGAAGTGGTACATTTTAATCAAGTATGTTTTCTTGATGGCACATATCCTACCTGTGCTATATGACTATGTAATACTTATTCTGCGTAGAGTCCGATGCCTATAGCATCAACTGGGCATTCCTTCTCCTTTCATTTTGTACTTTTTCTCCGCCTATGCCTTTCTTTCGTCTGTATACTTCAAAGTATTTCTGACACATTTTTACAGTAAAAGCACACACACACACCTCTTCCGCCTGAAGAATCCTGCCTAGCTGTCTATCTGTGTCATCAGAGATTCCAGCCAGTGTAGGAGCACAGAGAGTGCTCAATCAGCCTAAGCCTTGAAGTTGACCTTGCAACCACAATCATGGGGCTACCGGGGATTTGGCAATCACTCAACAACCAGGAATGAGTCGGCGGAGAACAGGCCGCCATGATGGACCCTATCATATCACAAGACACTTGTGATATTATTTACAAGACCCATCTGTAGCTACCGTAGTGCTCTGTGAAATCTTTTAATTGCAGACGACTCAGACAGCATATCATTACCACAGGATACATGTCCACTGACGACACACCAGCTCAGAAATTATATATATATATATATATATATATATACAGCATATATGAACTCGGTTGGTTGATGATTTCTCTGTTGTTACAATAATAATTGTCATTGTATTTTATATCATTGTAAAGCCTGTTTATTTACCATTACAATGATGTGTGTAGGGATCATGCATTTGTGGGATGAGCAGCGCAGCTGATTGATTATTCATCAGGTAGAGCCAAAGTTACATTTGCCAAAATTCTCTGCCAATGCTAAACAGTGTTTTCTCCGGTTGGTATTCACTCTTGTTTTGAGCACCTGTGTGCATGGGGCCTGCTGGGTGCTGCACCCTACTGATCATTGGGTGTCTGCTCCAAGCATTGGCATGCCACATTTGTCTAATATAGATAAGGCCTGTGTGATAGGGCAAGTTGAAGCAGTGTTCTGCAATAGCAAGTTGCAGCATTACTTGGAGTCAGCCCTGGTACCATCTCCAAACTGAAGGCCAAGTTCTTTTGGGCACCACCCACATAATCAGCTGTACTGCTCATCCCACAAATGCATGATCCTTACAAGTTGGACATCATTGTAAAGGTAACAGGCTTTCCAACCGGTGTAACCAGTGTCAGACTGCATTGTGTTTCCTTTGATGTAAAACCTGTATGTAAAATCCACCTGTTCCCACTTCACCTCCCTCCCGATATGTCCTCCACCGTTCCACACACTCACTGCCAGATAGAAACTTCGCTCATGTACGCAAGACTTTCCAGCATTCCTCTGATTAGTTACCTGTTGCCGAACCTGCCTGCCCTTGACCTGCACCTCTCGCCTAATCCCCGGAGAATGCAGACAACCTTCTGCTCCCAATTCCCGTTATACATACTTGTGGTTACACAATGTTCTCCTCCTGCTTCCCGGCTTCTTGGTATTCTAACCCGGCCTGTCCCCGACGATCTGCCCACCAACCCTGCATCGGTACCACGACGTTCGTTCTGCTTCCCGGCTTCTGGATTTCCCGACCCGGCCAGTCGCAGACGATCCGCCCACCAACCCCGTACCCGTACCTCCACCCGATCGCCTGCCCAACGCCAAACCTTCTATTCCCTCCAACATGTGTCCGGTTGTACAAAACTACACCCATGATACCAACCTTGTATTGTCCTAAATACAAAAATACATAAAACTCAGGAGTACAATCGTCTACATCAGCTCCTCTTTCCAGACACATGTTCCAGGTAAGGGTGACAATAACATTCATTTAATCAGCGTGAATAACAAAATAAAAACAAAATAAAATGACGTACCTGTAGTTATAAAAATACATACAACTCAGAATACAATCTTCCACATCAGCTCCTACATAGAAATTACCAAAATAACACAACATTTCAACTATATTACATATAGTATTAACAGAATATATAAGACACATTATGAATGGATACAATTATTACAAGGGTTAACATAACAAAATGGGACTGCCGCAGTTGGACACATACCTCTTTCCAGGCACACGTTTCAGGAAAGAGGCAGAGGTGAGAGATGACCAACATTTAAGGGGCAAGGTGGACAGTAAATGGGTCACAAAAGGGGAGGAGCTACAATACATGTTTCCTAAAAAAATAATACAATAATAAAATACATTAAATAATGAATACAATCATAAATAAAATATGATTTTCTCTAATTATATGAACATGAACGACAGTGTTACATTGTATCTAATTAATTAGAGGCTTTGTAATTCATTAATCTCAATTAATTGCATTTTAATCACATGTCAATATTTGACACGAGAAGCAACATTTTTCAATTCAAATGTATTTTAGTAGATGAATGAATCAATGGATAGATTTTCAGTGTCAGAAATCTGCTGGATTGTGTTTGATATTGTCTTTCTGCATGGTATTTCATAAGTTGGGTCAGACGACGCTATCTGTAGCACCTTTTCTAACCCCTGATCTTGTACCATCGAACGTGGTCGACAGTCCACTGCGATCCATTTTGCCAGTAAGTTTGTTAATTTGTCAGACGTGGACTTGGCTCTGAACCCTGTCTGGTTGAGTGTGGGTTGGCGACACTGCTTGCTCGTACTAGGAATAACTTTAACGTAAAGTTAACGTTAGCTCTGGCGTCCGTGCTCACTGCTACATGTTTAGTATTTAGATGATACCAGAGGCTTGAAGTGCTTCGGTGATATGCAAATTCCTTGTTGCATAATTTGCACTATGATCTTATCCATGCTTCCATAAGACCGCATTTTAAACATAAACTTTCCATCCAGGGCCAAGTGATGTGGTCTGATCGGTTTCTTCCATTGTGTTTGTCATCAGCCTAGCGCTACTAGTGTGCTTTCCACATTGGGGGTGTCACCTATGCCAGGAACTCGGGCACTGAGAAACATTCCGCGTTGTCTGGAGTGAAAAAAGAAACTGCAATTAATGAATTAATTAATTAATTTCCCAGCCCTATATATATATATATATACATACACATATATATATACATATATATATATGGAGATGTGTTTGATTGATTGAATAATTTGAGACATCACATATTCATCCCAGCGAGGCCAAGTCATAAATGTCTCTGCTCCGTCAACATCTCTCCTATCTTATCTGCAGCGGTACCATAGTTAGCTTACCTTTCACACCAGCAGTGGCAGCAATGAATGGAACTCTATTTGCCATGCTGCACAATGTGAGGTGTCCTGTGTCCAATTAGGTGTCATATTAGGGTAATTCCCCAACCACACCCCATCCTTAAGTGTTGCATTTGCATGCCACATAGGGACAGGCGACGGACGTGTCACTCATTAATCATGGCCCAATGAGAGCTGTCATTGGAGCATTGTCATGCCTGTCAAAGGAGTTATCTCTGGAGCGGCAGACCTCTAGTTATCAAGGAGAAGATCTATGACCCATCTGCAGAGCTGACAGCACTGGAAGTCATCTCGCTTGAGCAGGTAAGGTCAAATAGAAGGTGTGTGATTGTGTGTGTGTGTGTGTGTGTGTGTGTGTGTGTGTGTGAATGTGCTTTTCTTTTGTGTTCCACTTGTCTAAAAGTCTGCAATTCCAATTACGTAATCGCTTCAATTATAGCTTTGTTCATCCTGCCGGGTCTTTTGTTTTGACAAAAAGACCAAAATAAATCAATTAAATTGTGTTTGCACTATCCTTATTGTATTCTTCTTTGAGAGAGAGAGAACCATGCACTGATCTTGAGTATAATTATTAGACGAAACAAGCGTGACACCTACGTTGCCAGGATGGTTGAATATTTCCTGAGTTTTCAATCACCTTCATGCTTCCTTTCCTTTTGTTCCAAATAACACTTGATGGTCATTATCTAAACACACCTTGGTGTCCATTATCTAAACACCGCTTGACAGCCATTATCTGAACACACTTTGCCTTTCCCATGATCTCCCTCTCTTTATCTATCTTTTTCTATATTTGGATCCTACAACACTTTTTTTGTTCCTGGTCATCCAAACATATGCTTGACACCAAAAGTAACAATCCAATGATTCTGAAATTACATTTTAGGTCAGGCAGGTAGATAAGTAAGTGGGCAGATAGGGAGGGAAAGATGAAGGAGGGAAGTAGCTAAGGAGTCAGGTAGCTAAGGAGGGAAATAAGGAGGTAACATAATGGTGGTTGGTAGACAGGTAGACAGGGTTGGTAAGTAGGCACACATTTTCATTTACATTTAGGACATTTGGCAGATGCATTTATCCTTACAAAAAGTTCATTTGTTGAGGTGAGTACATAAAGATAAGAATAGAACAGATTTTAATCATTCATAATTGCTAGGTTCTCAACATTTAAGGGGCAAGGTGGACAGGAAATGGGTCACAAAAGGGGAGGAGCTACAATGAATGAATCAAAGTAATTAATAAAAGAATACAATGAATAATATAAATAACATAATGAATAACATATTAAATACAATATGATTTTGTGTAATTATATGAACATGAACAACAATGCTACATTCACCCGCCTAGAATTACACAAAAATCTGAATTACCCACACACACACAAAGCATAACAACACCCATAACATACCCATAATAGGGCCTCCGCAACACTGGTTCCCCAAGATCCTCCATTCACTGCCCTTTCACACCTTGTGCTGAGTGAATCATTAGTCTACTATTATGTTGCCATGTTTTCTACGTCTCCCAGAAGAAGAGGTCAAGGGTCCGCCCAGTGATGTCGAACATTTAGACTTTTCTAGGATTGTTATTAATTATAAGCTGATAACCAATGACCTACAACATGAGTCAGCAATACCTGCTCCCTACTAAGGTTAGGAAGGATACATACTGACATGCCTCAAACCTTCAAAGGCCAGATCCTAGTCCTGGGGAGTCAGCTTGTCGAATGTACCTGCTCTCTTGCAGCCCTTCAGCTTGCGCTTCTGCCCTCCCATCATAACGAGTGTGTTGCGGTCCAATGCAGGGTTGGTTGGTTGGTGTGTAGGTGGGGAAAGTACCCAAGTTCAGGCACGTATTAACTTAAATATGTCATTTTTGCTGGGACAGGCAGGCAGGTAATGGATAATATCAAAAACAGGCAAACGGGGAGCAGGAACACACGAACATGAGGACGGTTAAAGGACTTGTAGGATCTGACAAACAAATAGTGGAAATGACACAGAAAACACACCAGGAAGTAAACTATGAGAAGGGGGGAAGGTGGAGACAGAACACTACACAACTACATGCCCAAGAAACCTTACTGACTTCTGCAAGAATAAAAAAAAATTCTGCAAGAGCTTCAGGTTGTTGGTCTGAGTCTGAAAAGCCGCTTCCAACCGAGTCAGTGGTCGTAATGCTCCCAATAAGCTAAGCATCATGTACATGAAATACACTGGACTGTTGCACATGCCTTGGGGGAGCCGATAAACATAAAGATACATAAATAAACATAATCATAAAGGTCCGAGTGTGTTGTGAAGGCTCCTCCGAGGGCTGCAAGGCAGACAGCCTGATGAGGTAACGGGTAAGCTTCTTTGTCAGTTTTGGCGTTAAGTGCAGACTTTCAGTGCAGATTTTAATCTTCTTGTCCGACAGCACCTCTCTCAGCCACTGGGGGGGACACAGCGATAGGGCAGAACGAAGGAGCGGTCATCGGACAGGTGGATACGGTGGTCGAAACCCTTTGCCTCTCCGCAGTCCAGCTTATCTCTGGAGAAGATATCTAGGTAAGATAGAAGAAGCTCAGCTAACTTCCCCTTACAACTCTCAGATACCTCACAACCGTCAATATCAATGTCCGCCAAGCCACAGTCCATCTGGTCTGGGTTTCCAACAAAATAGAGGAACTGGAGACATCAACCTCTGACCGGCACAGCCCCTGAGTCAAATCTTCAACAGCCAGGCAGGGGAAAGCATCGGCTATCTTGGCATTTCTGCGCAGTGTTATGGCTTTCTGTGTCGGGTTCAGCACCTTCACACATGGGCATCACAACACATCCCACCACAATGTTTTTAGATGTTGAACATGCTGAAGTCGGGTCCACCACAACGGTGCTCCCAGGCGATATCGGGGCCCCACTCGGCAGCTTCCCCCAAACCACATGCTGTGGAAGGAGAGTGACAGCCTGCCTCAGTTGCACAGTCCCCACAACACAACTAGGCAGCTGGAGCTGCTCACAATCAGGGTCATGCTTACTCGAGGAGATAAGCTCCCAGTACTTTTTGTTGACTTCAGTTTCTGAATGATGGGTCTGATTACATTCCTTCCTACAATAAGCTCATCTCTTTGTCCCAGGACAACTAATTTCGTAACAATGAACTTAAACCCAAAAACATCATCGTAAATGCAATTTGGTTGTGTCGTGAGACCACCACAGCCAATGAGGACAACATTAGGGGAAGGATGTTAGCATCTCTGAGCTTACACTAGCAGAAAGCTAGCGGAGGGCAGTAGGCGAGGCAGGATGGAGAAAGATGGGATGTAGCAACAGGCAAGCGATGGCACCAAGTGTTTCTTTTGATGTAAAAAGAGGTGGACAATGTCTCTATTTGGTCTTCGACTGTGTATTCTGTCATTAATGAAAAAAGAAAAACCTCCATCAGAATACAATTGTCAGCTCCTCTTGCCAGACACACGTTCCAGGAAAGAGTGACAATAATATGAATGTAATAATTGTAATAAACAAAAAGAAAAACAAAATAAAATGACATACCTGTCATTAATACAAAAAACCCCATCTGTTACGGGTGTGGTTTGGACCCAGATGCAGTACAACTGGACACAGGCAGATATTGAATGTTCTTTTATTTGGGAATAAAACAAGACAGGAATCGTGGTCGGAGGGAGTAGCAGGTTCGGCGTTGGGCAGGCAGTCGATCGGGTGGAGGTACCGGTACGGAGTTGACTGGCGGATCATCAGGGACAGGCCAGGTCGGGATACCAAGAAGCCAGGGAGCATGGGGAGAACGTCGTGCAACCACGGTACTGGACAACAGGAATCGAGAACAAAAGATTGTCGACGTTCTCCAGGGATCAGGCAGGAGGTGCAGGTCGGGGACAGGCAGGTTCGGCAACAGGTGAGTAGTCAGGTAAACACTGGAGCGCCTTGCATACATGCTAAGAAAAACACATTGGGAGTGAGTGTGTGGTAAGGTGTAGTATATACAGGGAGGAAGGTTAAGAGGGAACAGGTGGAGGTGATTTGCTTGATTGCAGTCACGGAGCTGGAGTTTGGACCATGACACCATCAGGAATAAAATTGTCCACATCAGCTCCTACATAACAATTACCAAAATGACCCAACTATATTGCAGGCATATTAACAGAATATATATATATATAAGATACATTATGAATGGATAAAATAGGAAATAAACAAGGGTTAACATAACAAAACATAACAAAAATGGGACTGATGAAGATGCATACCTCTATCCAGACACACCTTCCAGGAAAGTGCCAGAGGTGAGGGATGACCAACATTTAAGGGGCAAGGTGGACAGGAAATGGGTGAAGAGATCCCCCCCCTGACATGTTCAACGCCAATGCCAATATAAAAAGCTTCCAGATGGAAATTGAGATAAAACGAAAATCGCGTGCACATATGGTAGTGATGAGCTGTCTTTCCACTGAAGCTCAACAAGTCTGAAGCACCATCTTTGGGCAAAGCATGTGTTTACTAATGCTAATGTAACACTAGCACTGCCAGTCGTCATCAAGCCATGTTCTTCAGACTACACTAGCAGATTGCATCCAGATCATTTCTCTCAACAAAGCAACAGCTAAATTAACCAACACAATCGCTAAATGGATCACAATGGACTGTAGGCCCATCAACATTGAAGACCAGGGGCTACAAGGCATTGTCCAGATCACCTCAGGCAACCCATCATACAAGCCACCTTGCAGGGGAACTATTGTTATTCACAAATTGCATGGCAGTGAAATGGAAAGAAAGCGGATGAATTGGCACCAGCTACATGTATTGAACTGGCTGGAGACCACAGGATATCAGTAAGCAACCGTAACTACCTTGGGCACAATGAATCGATAGTGGTGAAAATGGATGAAAGGCATTTTGAAATGATGAAAGCATGTCCTAGCCAGCTTATTGTAGTAGCACAGGAGTGGGAGATTGCGGACAATATCACCACTGTAGGAACAGATAGTGCTCGCAATATGATGGTGCAGCAAGAATACTACCATACAAGCATATGCGCTGTGTAGTGCACATTATACACAGGGTAAACACAGTGGCCCTCTGTGATAGCGCATTTGTTGATGCTTTAGCCAAGTGTCGGAATATTGTCGGACATTTCAAACACAGTCCAGCAAACACTGCAGACCTGAAAGGTCAGCAAGCCTCTCACGGGCAAGACGAGGAGACACTCATCCAGGATGTACCAGTGCGCTGGACTTCAACTCTCGAGATGATAAAGAAGTTCCAAAACAACAAAGACCCACCGAAGGCAACACTGGCGCAGCAGAAGCACAAGTTAACCAAGCTAACTTCAGCTGAATATGACAGGCTGGAAAAGCTGGAAATACCGCTGGAGCCATGCAGGTAAGGTGCAGTCATCAATTATGTTGGTCTTGTGTGTTTATACGTATATCACTGAGCTCCTGGGTGGTGACAAATATCTGTCTTTCTCTGTGGTGCTGCCTCCACTCTGCCACCTCTTGCGTACAATGGAGCCCTCAGACGTTGACCCTGCCTATGTAGTGCACTTCAAGGCTGCATTCACAGAGGACCTAGACAGATTAAAGGAGAACATAGTTCTCCAGTTCCCAGATGCAAGGACCTCAGGTGCCTGCCCAGAGCAGTGAGGGAACAGGTGTGGCAAAAGCTGACTGAGATGCTCAAGGACAGGGAACCTGCACCACAGCCCTCCACAAAGGAAATTGAATCTGAGCCACCAAAGAAGAAGATGGCCTTCCTACTGATGGAGGCAGAGTCTGATGATGAGGCACCGTCCACAGACAAAACTCTAGACATGTATAGGGCAGAGCCCAGTGTCAGCATAGAGGCATGTCCACTACAGTGATGGTCAGCACACAAAGGTGCCCATACTAATCTGGCCCATATTGCAGAAAGGTACTTAGCTACACCTGCTTCAACAGTGCCATGTGAGTGACTGTTTTCTCTGGAAGTCCACATTGTGCAGAAGGAGAGGTCAGCTGTCTTCAGAAAATATCAACAAGCGGGTATGCTTGAACAACTGGTTGACTTGAGTCATGCCATGAGATAAAGTAGAAAACCCTCTTTCTCTGAACAGTTTGTGATGCATTAATTTATTACACCACACATGAGTTTGTTTTATCTCCCCCCAAAATACAAAATAAAAGTAAATACTAGCATTTTAAACTTGTAATTAATCATTATTAATCACAGATATTATTGTGATGAACTAGATTTTTTTGATTGACATATATATATATAAACACAACACAGGGTACATGTCAGTAGTGTTTTGGTTTGGGTTATTTTTCCCATATTAGTGTGTGAAGAAGTGGAGGAGGAGGATGGGAAAGGTGTGTGGAGGTGCTCTGACACTGTACTCCATGGAGGAAGCTCCTGCCTTGACTACAGGATACTGCATGAGTGTTGAACTTCAATGGGCTTGTCGGGCCGCCAAGGCCATCTTCTTTCCACTCTCTTTAAACTTTCAGAATTATTTTGTTGGAAATCTTTGGCGCTCTGAAGCCTCCAAGTGTCTACAGAGGAAGATAGGGTTACGGTGGTGGGGACAAACTTTTGCATAATCATTTTTTGGTAATTGAGGGTGAGGCCGGCATTTTTCTGCAGGAGTATTTCTTCCTGTTGAAATCCCTGATACATCTGCCAAAAGTAATAACAGTATTTTTTCATTGGATTTTCTGTCTGTCTCAGTGGCAGAGGCAGGTAAAAAGCCTAGATTTGGCATCTACTGCTTTGGAAAACCCATCGCAACGTTATCAACTGTCATTATTTTCTTTTAACATCTTTGTTTAAATATTGCGGATGCAAGGACGATCTTTTGCCTTGTGGTCCCACAGCAAAGTGGTTTCAGGAATGGCAATATGAGTACGATGGTTGAACAGAAATCCAGGGCAGTGAAGTAAGCAGTAAATCTGCCATTTGTAGTACACATGGCAGACAGTGTGTTTCAGAAGAGGATGTTGGCACAAAAAAAACATAGATTTGTGCTGTCCTTTTGAAAGTATTGAAAGTATTCAACAAAAGACAAAATAAGTATTCTGCAAACTGCAGAAACTGTGAAAGCATATTTTGTGTGTGTGTGTTTTTTTGTGTGTGTGTGTGCGTGCATGCATGTGTGTGTATGTGTGTGTGTGTGTGTGTGTGTGTGTGCATGTGTGCGTGTGTGTATGCTGATGTGTAGGATTCAAGGACCGATTTTATCTTAATTTCCAAAGTGTCCCACTATAAAATGGTCCTTTCTCCATACATTTGCCATTGAAGAGTTGCTTATAAGAAGCTCAGGTTCAATACACTTGTGCTTTTGGGAAGCCAGCTCTATACAATGTTACAACTGAGCATATAGGTTGCTTGCTCTTGAAATATTTATAATGCAGGGTAATTTCAAGGATAAGATGGACTTATGCCCTCAGGATGTCTTGCTGACTTTTCCACATGCTGTGACCAACACCCTGGTGGTTAATAGGTGGTCGTTCTGTTTGTCAAGTGTTGGGCAGCGGCGTGGACTCCGGGCGACCAATGTGAAGCAACACTCCCTCAGTTTCCTCTTCATGTTTCCAGATGTTTCCAGTTGTTGCCTTCTGTTTGTCTACATACTTCTATCCTAGTACAAACACTGCGTTGCAATTGAATATAGAACTATACATGTGCACCAATAGGAAAATAGTCCAGATATACAGTCCAGATATCCTGCTGAATTAATAAAAAAATAAAAAATCTTTTGAATGTTTTTATCCTCATATATATTATTTTTTCATTATTAACTGTGCACAGGGCATGCAAACACTGCTCGGATTCATAGAGCAATTCTAGTTTAATCAATAGTTATTGCATACCTGTATTACAATAACACCAAGTAATATTAGGTTTGGTGTTCTGAGAAAAAAATGAAGGGAAATTGTTGTTTGCTATTAAGGTGCCAAACACACAGTGGGGTAGTGAGGCTGCATGGGGACACTGAGAAAATCAACCTTTCCACACACACACACACACAAACCTGTCCATGCTTTCACGGCCAGGTTCATGTAAAACATTTTTTTCTTCTATCTGTATACACTAGGTTGTCCCCTGGACGTCGTTGGCATTGGGTCTCCAAAGCAATTTTCTAAACTATGAATAATTCACCAGATATTATTCCAAAGGTCATCTTCTAGTAATTAGTACCCTGCTGTTGACTAAACAGCCTCAAGGTACCTGATGGCCGCTTTAATTACAAATTGAAATGAGCACCATGTTTGACAATCTCGATATGTTCTTCTGGCCGCTCCCTGACAGATGACACCTTGAGAGAACCAAGGAGGCTTGTAATAAGCACATCGTTAGTTTGTTAGCCAGGAGAAATAAACACAAACAAAGCACCGGAAGCTCTACATACATGCATATGTGTCACTTAACATTAATTAAATGGGAAGTTAAAATCACATACACACGCACGTCGCGAGGTGCGCCAGTGTTTTGACAGCGTATATACCTGTATATAAGATGTACGGTGTTGCCGTGGACGACGTTCACATGGTTATCCAATTACCAGCAGGGAAGGCTAATGGAGCTCACGTGACTCATATTGTGTTGAACCAAGGCCACACATTGCTGAGCATATGTCGGAGGAAGTGTGTGTGGCGAGACGACACACACGGTCCGGTAGCCAACCCCCCCCACCCCACTGCCCTTGCCTCGGTACGCAGTAACATGACATGGCTCCTCGTGTTATACAGGTTAAGAGTCATTGTTTTTTTCCCCTTCCTCCACCTCCCACTCCTCCTCCTCTTCGTCCTCCTCCACCAAGGGGCATGAGTAAAGTGCATCAGAGATGCGTTGTGGGTGAAGCAGCAAGCCGAGCAGGGTGGGCCACAGGGAGGGATTACATGGCCCGAGGGGGTTGGTGAAACCGAGGCGGGAGTTGCCGTGTAGACAAAGGGGAGAGTTAATGGATGGATGGATTCACAGACAGATGGGAATATGAAGAAACGAACAACAGATCAATGATGAGACTGACAGATGTATTGTGAGCCGGCGTCCTCACGGGAACAGTCCGGTGTGTACTGATGCAAAAAGTAATAGTGAAATGTCACAATACATTTACATGTGATTTATATATTTATTTCCTTTTTTTTGTTTTGAGGTGTTTGGGTTGTATCCTCATCCTGGATTGTAAAAAAGGCAATAATATGACAACATAAGATTTTCGGAGATGATGATCTCTTTCACTCGCTCTCTCTCCATTTCTCTCTCTCTCTCTCTCTCTCTCTCTCTCTCTCTCTATCTCCATAACTTTTTATCACTCATAACTTGCGCAGCATATGGACAAACAGATGCTTGTACTGTGACCAGTTTTCATCATACATCTTAAGTTTGCAGAAGTTTTAAAACAAATGAATATTTTTCATCAAATTGAAAATATCCTCCATGCCTAATTTCTATGTGTGTGTCTGTGTGTGTACGTGTGTGCGTGTGTGTGTTTGTGTGTGTTTTTATATATATATATATAGAGGTCCACGCCGAGAATCAGGGCAGAAGATGGCCACCTGCTAGGGAAGGGGTATATATATATATATATATATATATACAAGCATGCACATTGTAATACAAGCTGTAATACATGTATAATATTTGTAATAATGTGAAGAGGAATTCCAATGGTGCATGCAGTGAATGAGAAACACAAGCACATTTTTTTGAAGACGCAATATTTAATGGCTGAAGTAAAATTCAATGACGAAAAATCATTTCATTATATTGAAGATCATTTTTTTCAGCATTTTTTAATGAGATATCTTACAAAGGCATGACAACACATACTGTATAGCTTTAACTGACTGATACAGAATCACTGTCAAGCAGTCAAAGCAACCATACACTCACAGATGACTCAGTTACAGGCATTTACTTCTATTTTATATAGCATGTTTTAAGTCTTTTTACAAGATACATGTGTATACATAAACTATTGGGGCGACACGGTGCATGCCAGTATACACACACCTGTGCACACGCACACAAAAGTAATTCACATGGTGATCCCATGCACACGGCAACACACACACACACAAACACACACACACACTTTCTCTCTTGGAAATAATTTGCTTATGTATCCATTTATATGAACAGATTGTCATCTCATCCTTCCTTTCCTGCCTGTTTTCCCTCTTTTTGCAACAGTTACTCAAGTCATTGTAAATCTTCCCCAGCGTTGTGTCCCGTAGGTGTCAGTGCTACGGCTATGTACAGTGTAAGATGAAGGCTCTACCCTCCAGAGGAGGGTGGAGACCTTCTGTGGTATGTACACTTCACAAACGATTGAACATCAGCAGTGTGTAGTTTCTAACAAGGAGATTTCTTTTACGTACAAGTGCTAATAAAACCAAGTTCAAACTGTATCATGCAATTCTTCTCCATGACACAGAATGGTTGAGATGTTCTTTGATACCTGGACAAAAAATATATATATTCAGAACAACCTATATGAGATATGGGTGGTTGAGTTGTTATTATTTCTATTGTTCTATACTGAGGTGCAAGGGACCATATAAACAATAGGTACATGGCAACAGCTGCATATTCATGCAAACTGATGAATCTTACAAAGATGTTTTCCCCGTTCTCAACTGGTCATTTGTTTTTCTCCCAGTTCCATTCTCAGTTTGCCACACAATCACATTGCTGGGACCATCCAATGTGGATAACCTGATAACATTGCATGTTCCCAAGTCAAAATCAAATAATGAATCATTCCTAATAATTCCTAATAATAATAATTCATTAAAAAAAAAAAAAAACAACCAACCAATTCCAAACATTGAAATTAGATTTATTTGAGAGTACAATCAAAATTGTTTGATTAAATACACACACTTATACAAACTGTCAGCATGTGTAGCAGTTTGCCAAGACATCTCTTTTTATCATTTATTTATAAACAAGAGTAAAAGAGTATGACTCCACGTATGCAAGAGAGAGGGAGAACGAGAGAGAGCAGGAGAGAAAGAGAGAGAGAGAGAGAGAGAGAGAGAGAGCTTTCCCAATGCTAGCATCAGGAGGATCTTGATGGATTTGTATTTGTCAGGAATCTAAAGTCAAGATAATCCATCAAACATTTGATGTATGCTCTCTTTGATCTCTTTTGGATGAAATGTGCACTGGTCTGCTCTACAGCAAGACAGTCCAGAAGAAAAACAAAAAAGCATTATGACCACAGAAAAGAATATTGAATGCAATTCATTAAAGGAATTACCTAATTAAAGGAATTATAGTGTTTTCTATTCCATATTTCTTCATACTGGGATTGATGACATTATAGTTCTTGCTTTGAGGTGAAAATTACTTATTTTTTTGTCATAACTGACTCAGATTGAAATTGAATTGGTTTCCCTGACTTCTAACAAAATGTTTTGACTGATATAATTTTGCAATGCCTTTTTTTCCCCTACTTTCTAAAATCATGAGTCTTAACCTAGAGAGAGTCACCGTTAAGAGGTGGGACAGCCAAGCTCTTGCAGGCACAATCCTTCCATCCCCCCGCCCCCTGAGAATGCCACTTTGCGTTATAGATTTGGTCATGAAAATCAATCCAGAACAACAAGCTATATACATGTCACCGGGGTTGGTCCACTTGCTTTCTATGTGATGCGAGGCTAGCTAGCCACCGAGGACTACCAATACCTAATAGGGATGGTGTTTATACAAATGGAAAACAAATGGCACAGTCATTCAGTGCCATATAAAGAAACATAACGTTGCTGCCGAATCAGATCCAAAATAAGGCTATTTTGTTGAAATATACGCAAAGGGTGAATACAGTGGCGGTGTGGCAGCCATGTCAAGCAGCCCACAGAGAGATCCTTCCAAATAGTGCCATTGCCTGTTGTTATAATTCCTGCAGCAATAAAATAATCGACATGCGGTTATAGGCAGGGGGTCTGAGGAGAATTCTTGCAGGCGCCGCCATCGTGACCCGCTGTTGCTCAGCTAGCGTCGACACAAATTGAGAAGCTGATTAGTAAAGATAGAGAGAGAGAGAGGGAGAGAGAGAGACCGAATAGAACAACTTTCAAAGCAAATAAAAAGCCAGAGATTCTCAATTCTAATTAATGTGAAGGTTATCAGAATGCTTAATGGTGAGGTTTCGGGAGATACAATAGGACTATAGACCCACCCTATTTCAGGCTTTGTTTTTTCCAGCACTCATTTAGAAGCTTCTCGCGAGGCCATGGAACCGACTGCAGCATACCGAACACAATACCGAACCCCTACCAAACATACACATCAAAGTCATTTCATAATTGGCTCCACCGCACCTATTATGGTGATATTTTCCAGAAAATGTGCGAGATAGGAAAAAGCAGAGAAACCAAGGGTTAGCTTGCATCAGTCTGCGGCTTTCGAGGCTAAGCTAATGAGGTAGGCCTAATGTTGGGAAAGAGCAGGTTCATAATAGAGGCGGCATAGTCTAAACACCATATGGGAAACATCTTGTATTAATGTGTGTGTAATATAGTGTTTATGTGTGTGTATTAATGTGACTGCATGAATGTGTGTGTGTGTGATGTGCATGTGTTTGTGTGTTTGTATGAATACATGTGTGTGTGTGTGGTGTGTGTCTACGTAAATGCACATTTTTGTGCATGCAGGTGTCTGTGTGTTTTACCCTGACGCAGAATGTAAAATACTTGAAGTACATAGAAAGCTGCAGATTACAAGTCCTACCTTCCGCTGGCCTAGTTCTGCATTGTGGACTTCTTCTCCCCTTATCCTTCTTCCTATAGTTCTCTGACCAAAATAGCAAACCCGTGGAACATGTCAGGGCCCAACAGAAGCGACATCCTCTACCAAAACATGCAGGCAGCTGTGCTGTATGTCGTATGCTACAAGGCAATACTTCACTAGAACTTAGAAAAAGCAGTCAACGCTCACCCCGCAATCAACAACATGTAGTCCGTCTTCAGCACCTGGTGCTGTTTACTTGTCTCACTTCATGGACTGGTGTTACATGCGGTGCCCTTTTGTTCAATACCAAACCAACATCAGAAAAAAGGCAGTAACAGTTATCTTTTTTTTCTACAGTAATGAGACTACTTTGGTATAGAACTACCATATACGTATGTACTATACATAGATACGCTATGTAAAGACCTCCTTTTCGAAGGTCAACAGTAGCTCTTTTACTTTTTTTTACTTGTCCCATATATATATATATACTGTATATGTATAAACATGTATACCGTATATATATATACGTATATCTGCTCAACATGATCACAATTCAAACCACATATATTTTAAGCTCTCACGAAGCGGTGTGGAACACAGTTAATCAAACAAGGTCTTACAGCTGGTGCTCGTGCAAGAAGTTCCCGCTGCCACAGCTGTGCGTCTGCTGGCCAGCCGAGGAGAAGCTGGCCAGGGGGATGACCTTGACGGCCTCCTCCTTCTTGCTGAGGTGTCTGTCCAGGGTGTTGTAGAACTGGGGTCTCCCCGTCCCCTTGTCTGGCTCCTCCTTCCTGGGCACCGTGCGGCCCAGCGTGTGGCGGCCATCCATCAGTGCCCCCATGCTGCCCAGGCTGCCCCGCTCACCACGGGACCAGCTCTGGAAGCCGAAGGAGGGCAGGGTGCCGGACTGGACCTGGGTGCCTTGGGTGGTGTTGATGGCAGCTGGGGTGGGGGTAGTGGTGGTGGTGGTGGTGTGTGTGCCGGTGACAGTGGTGCCAGTGCCGGTGGCCAGGGGGTTGGAGGTGAGGCCATTGCCGTGGGCAGGGGGCATCCAGCAGCTGTCTGAGTGACCCAGGATCAAGCACTCCTGGGTGCAGTTCTCCGAGGCCTCCGTCAGGGCCTTCTGCAAATTCACCTCGATGGCTGATGAGGAGGTAGAGAGATGGTGAGAGAGAGAGAGAGAGAGAGAGAGAGAGAGAGAGTTAGCTTAGTCAAATCCAACATGTCTCAGTTCAGCAGATACACTGCACAAACCAAAAGTGGTTGCAAGATTTCATGGAAGGAAGCTGGAAGCTGGAAGCTGAATGAGAAATGATGAATTGTAATGCAAATTGAATGAAGTCGACACCTTATCAGCTGGATGACCTGCCAAACATCAGCCCTTTAGTGCAAAAATGAAAGTCAGTAATAAATGTTTCATTTCATCTCGTAATGAGAAAAACACTAGCAGAGCATTTAATTTTCATCACTATTCCCAGGACCCTGTCTGTTTACCTACAATATCCAACAAATTCCCTGTGGCTTAATTATAGTGGGGGTGGTGTTTGCGTCCCTGATTGGCTTCATGGTATTAAATATTGAATGAACATCTTAACAAAGCATTGTTTATTTAACTGTCAACTCGGCGCACCTTCAAAATCCTTTGATTCCCCCCCCCACCCCCTCTGACTCAACGCTTAAAAGAACATAGATCTGTTCAAAGGACCACAAAACAGCCTAAAATGAACACAAATAAAAAAAATATGTTTTAGTAATGATGCCATCTAAGCTATTCCATGCAGTGTAGCTCATTAGCTATGCAGCCTGCCCATATTCCAGGTCCCACCAGGAGAAGGGGAGATGTTACAGGCTCTACATTACATCACTAATTGTAACTGTAACTCTCTCTTTTTTTGGTAAACTTTTTAATG
>OMOU01089998.1:0-20453 GCA_900312585.1 Malacocephalus occidentalis
ACGTGCCAAAGACACACACACACACAAAACACACGTACACACACGTACACACACAACAAAAAGTGTATTTATCATACAAATATCACCAGCGTGTGATCTTGTGTTATACGATGCGAGTGTGTGTGTGTGTGTGCATGCATCTTGTCCATTTTCAAGGCTGACCCCAGGCACCTGGCTCCGGGCGAGAGGGTTCCAAAGGAGCTGAGGTGCTGTTAGATTTGTCTGCCAAGTGTTATCTTTGTTGAGCATCGTCTCTGGGAATAAGTTGGGCTTCCGGCTTCTGGTGACGTCAGCGTTTCCACTCACCATGGGACACACACATCTAGTGGTCTATAGTCAGCTGGCAAAAGATGCCAATGTGCTAAGGGAGAGTTTTGTGACTAGATCAATATAATTTGATTATTTCTATTCAATTTCTTACCACTAAGAACTGTTGCACCTTGCTGTAATACCTCATACTATATAGAACTGCAGGCGAGCAGTTTGTATGAGATTCGATGTTTGGCATAATATAACAAAACCCTGCATTCATCGTGCCTTCAAATCTGCCTTCAGTAAATTAGATTAGTAATTTAATTATGTTTTAATTAGATCTCATTTGGCCCCATTCACAGCATGAGGTGACATCTGCATAGTGTGTGTGTGTGTATGTGTGTGTGTGTGCGTCCATGTCAGTGTGTGTGAATGTCCACCTGCATTTCTTTAAATGGTCTTAAATTGTTTTGCTCTCTAAGTGCTTAGAATTCGCCTCACGCAACAGCCAACTGTGTGGCCCACAGCAGTTTTGTCTGAAGATGGGTTTTTTTGTGTGTTTTTTTTCTGCTTACTTCCCTCCTCAAGAGTCTATTATGGGAGAAATGTGTTAAGCTGCAGCAACATTCATGGAAGTCTGCCTTCACGCTTAGATACTATCGCTATAATCTATGCACCCCAACACGGACACATGCACACAAACACAGACAGAGAAGACATTGAGTGCCACACATTTTGCCTACCTTAATGGTGTTTGCAGCGTGTGAAAACGTGACATACTGGCTGCTGGTAGTTTGGTGGCGGGTGGCAGAGTGTAAAGAACAGATGCAGAGCCTGGAGGGACGGCAGCTGCTCGCTCCCACGAGAGGAAGGATGCAGCGAAGCAGCTTAGAGACACACACACCAAGGTACAGGAGCCATTATTAACATGGACATACTGTGTGTGTTTATGTGCGCATGCGTACGTGTGTGTGCACACGCATGTGCTTGAGAGAGAGAGAGAGAGTGTGTATTCGATTGGGTCTTTGCCTAAAACTAAGTCAGGTAATCAGTTTCTGTTGACTAATGTGTTCTGCCAACAGCTTCCCAGAGTCTGTGTGTGCGTGCGCATATGTGTGTGTGTATGTGTGTATGTGTGCATGCATGTGTGCGTGCGTATGTGCACTATGTGGATGCACACACGTGAGCTATGGCCACACTCACATGACAACGTTCCCAAAATGTCGGTCCATCCTGTGAATCATCATCTTGAATCATCATCTAAAGGAAGACCGAGGAGTATTTTCAGAGTGGACTTGTGGAGCGGACGAACATGTATTGACCTTTGCTAACCTTCAGCCAACATTTCAGATCCAAACCCATCAAACCTACACTGCACTCCTGTGTTTTTCATTTTTTCCACTCTTGTCGTAATAATTATGCACAGAAGTGGAACCCCGGTGGAACCATGGCAGACGAGAGTCGCATTGGGAATGCATTAACGGTTGCGCATCTGTCAGCCGTGTGACCACCACTGACCGGTTTCTTTCCAACTCGCACCTATCTTTTGTCAGGGTGAGGATACCTGCTAGACTGAACCGAAATCAAAAAAGACTAACAAAAAACAATGAGCTGGAGGGCTGCAGTGTGTCTCCAATGTCACGCCATCTTGTTCATACAGCAATTCAGCGCCACGACAGCACTCCTCAAGACACAAGACCAGCACCCCCCTAGTGAGCTAACAGGCATTTCAGATGTCCCTTTCACTCTCACTCTGGGTCTAGCCTCTCTCTCACTTTCTCTCTCTCTCGCTCTCTCTCTCTCTCTCTCTCTCTCTCTCTCTCTCTCTCTCTCTCTTTCTCTCTCTTTCTCTCTCTCTCTCTTTCTCTCTCTCTCTCTCTCTCTGGTATTCTCTCATTCCTCCTAAGGTCTCCATGTTAAATTCACCTTCTGGGCAACTTAGAAGTTTAACCTCTTCTCTTCATCCACCACCATGGCTCCACTTCAGTGTGAGTACTGAATAAGGTCTCCTTCAGTGGGTATAGTATAGAGTGTCAATGGAAAGACAGTGAGTTCATGTTTAGTTTAATCTTTTTATTGTATTGTATTCTGAATAAAGATTAAGATGCACACATTTTACACCTGTAAAATCATAACATAGGATTTGCATAATTAGGGCTTTTCCTCCAATGCCACGGACACATCTAGATGTTGAATAAACCACTTTATTGCAGAGTTTGTCGTGGATTGTAGAACAGATGGTGGATGCTAGCATGTATGTGCTGATGGCTGCCTTAAACTGTGTGCACTGATTAGTCGATGCATCACAGGTGTGCAGCCTCACTCAGCCCCAGAATACATTTGTAGACATACTGGAATCTTATATGATAACTCAAAAAACCATTCCATACATCAGGAGAGGCTAGTATTCAAATGAACCATCACATTTATTGACAATGCATTTGGCGATTAGACACGATTGGCGCACAATCGTATTCCTGTCCTGATTGGCTGAGAGATGAACGGGAGGGGCGAAATGATGGCATGGGAATTAGAAGAGATGTAGATCGATGCAAAATAGAATGGGAATGTCATCTTCCTGATTGCACTTTTGCTTCAGCTCCATTAAAACACTAAAAAACATTTGATTACTTTGATATGACTACCCATTTATATATATTGTCAGTCAAGCCCCTTGGACTTAAAGACATGATCAGAAAATGACAACAACCATGTTTCGGGTGTTAATGTGCTCACACCGGCCAGATCACGCACATCTGTAATGTACCTTACTTCTCCTCTGAGCCTCATTATGCTAATGTTCATCATTGTGTTAAAACTGTGGTGTCATGCTATGCAAAACAAGGGTCAATGGGTATCAATGTAAAGACATGGACAGTGATTGATGAGAGGTGCAGTGCATGTGTGTCAGGGAAAAGAATAATGAATGACAATCGGATATTCATGCTAAACTTTTACGGGGGCAGGAATGACGAAGGTTGGGATCGTTTTAATTTGAGCCATTCTGGTTCCAGTTCTGCTTATCGATTCCGGTTCTTATCTTTTGATTTTCTATTTCCAAAAATGTTTAGATCACAAAAACATCTTAACTGTTAACAGTTACTGATCATCAAGTATATACAGTACATACAATAAAAACATATGATCCATAGACGTGCAAAAAAATCTTTTAATAACAATTAATAATAGTTAAGGATTCATCTAGAGCAGTTAATTAAACTAAGGTAGACAAAAGGAGACCCATACTCACAGTCACAACTCCTCTCAGCTCAGAGCCTTATGAGATATGCTCAATGACCACATCAATTACTAGTACCTGAAAGAGGCAATGTTGAAAACAACATATTTGTGGATAATTAGTCACAGACAATGTTCTCATCTGTCATATATTCCACCCAACAACAACACAGAGTAAAGCAGTAACAGTTGAACCTTTTGTGGATAATAACATTTTGAGCTGCTTGTTGCCTGTAAGATGTATGCTCAAAAGTTCTCGTTGAGAAAGATCACCATATCACCCTTTTCCGGTAGTATGCCTGACATTTCTGTCTCCAGCAGTGGAGAAAACCCTCTCAGTTGGGGTTGAGGAGGCCTGCACGTACAAATACGAAGAATGCCACCTCTGTTGTTCTGCCACACAACAGAGTCATCAGATGTCATTGCTGGTGGCATCTCTTGTTACATCTTCAGCTCTCTGTCAGTCTGGTGCTGGATGGACGTAGTGCTGTTTGATGATGAGATTTTCATCTTCAGGTCGTCTTCAACGGCAAAAAGCTCCTCCAGCACAGACATTACAGCCCACTTGCAGCGAGATGGCTGCTCCTCCTCTTCCTCACTCTCCTGAGTCTCCTCATCTTCCTCATTCTCTCTGTCTTTTCTCCTCTGACTGCATTGTTACACTATCTTCTCCATAGGCATGCTCTGTTGGCTGCTCAGACTCAGTTAGCTTTCTTAGCATCAACTTTTCCTTGACCCAGTCCCAGACAGCGCGGTCCTCCACTTTGTGCTTGAAACTTGGGTCTAATGCAGTGGCCTCTTCAAGGAAGTGTCTAATGCCATCACACTAGTACTGTTTGGACAGGTTTCCCCAGACAGCCTGCTTAAGGTTGTAAAGTGTTTCTCCAGCTTCTGAAGAATTGGAAGGACCTGGCCACACGTGGGGCTCTTTTCGGATGAAACACAGAGTGTAGATGTGAATAGCAATCTCATCAGCTGGATGAACTCCTCTGCCTTTCGGAAATCTTCATCCGTAAGTCACGCCAAGTCAAGTACATTTGAATTGTATAGCCCTTAATCACAGTTACAGTCTCAAAGGTCTTTACAGGCCATATTAGCCAAGTGATCATGATAATGACACCCTCCTATCCCAAGCCCCCCCCTAAGGGCAAGAAATGACTCGCTTAATGAACAAGGAAGACATCTCGAGAAGGAACGCGGAGTGGGGGATCCCTCCTTCTGGGTCAAACGGGCATAAAAAAGTGGTAAAAAAGCATAACAAATATAAACAACAAAGTACAGATGGTAATGGAATCATAATATTGTGAGGTGGTGCTGGCTGGAGAGCAACCTGGTAGCCGTCAGGTGGGGTGGCCAGGAATCCAGTCATGATCACAGCAACACCCTAAAAATTGTAGACAACATGATGGTTAGATGGAGCACAGGGAAACAAAGGCAACCTCTACCCTGATACCTATCTGCAGCCAGGGTAGACTAGCACTGACAGTGTGATTGATTTAGCTGTAATTCAAGCTGAGGGGCACTCCTAGCAGCTAAAAGCAAGGGTAAATAGATGGGTTTTAAGGCTAGCTTGAAATATATCAGCAGAGTCAGCCTCCCTGATTACAGGTGGCAGACTGTTCCATAAATAGATACGAGCCCTGCTTCCTGCAGATTTTTTATTCACATTTGGAATTGATAGAAGGCGAGCTATTGAAGACTGGAGGGGCCGAGAAGGACAATAGGGAACAATAAGGTCCTTCAGGTACGATCGTGTGGACCCATGCAGGGTCTTGTAGGTAAGAAGTAGCACCTTAAAATCTGATCTGGCGTTTATTGGGAGCCAGTGGAGGGAAGTGAGAATAGGAGTAATGTGGTGGAACTTCCTAGTTCTCATTAGAAGTCTAACAGCAGTGTTCTGGAGGCTTTTCGTAGTAGACCTCAGTAAGCCAGTGAACAGTACATTACATTTTTATAATTCGTGTTCTTGGATGGTTATTTATTATAAGCTAATAACCGACAGTAGGACTTACACAGGCCTTGTGGGTGTGGTTTAAGCAGGCTGCACCCCTGGGGCACATTGACTAATCAGTACACCGAGGTTAAACCAGCCATCAGCACACACACACAAGAGAGTGCTTGCATGCTAGCAGTGAACCAACTGTTATGTCCACAAACAAATCCAAACTCTGCAAAACTGGAAAATCACTGGAAAAGCCACTCTAGGTGGTGCTCCAGAGGGGAACAAGCATCCACCTCTTGCTAAATTGACGCTAGTTTTAAAGTCAACAAAGGGGTATCTTCCAGGGCTAAGCTAACAAAATGTATTTTAATAATGCAGATAGAGCATATTATTTTAAATAAAATGTGTCTCATGTGTGTGGGTTCTTTTCCCGTTCCTTTTACATCCTGAAAATGGATGTGGGTTCCAGGTAAGAGAAGCACGCCACAGGCCTCTAGGAAGACTTGCAACTGGTCTGCTAACAGATTCAACACATTTTTCCCAGAATTGATGAGTGCAAAACATAATTTGCATAAACAACTTTATGTGCATTTACATATATTAAATGAATATCACACTAATACACAAACGGATTAATTCATTATCTCAGTCACATAACAGTCCTGGAGGAATGCTTTTGGCTGCAACTGGAGTTGTGGAAGGATACAGAACAAAACATTAATGTAGACTATTTATCTATTCATGGAAATGCATGAGTCCCAGAAAAAGATGATGAATGGCTCTAATGGAAATCCAGAGAGAAGATTCAATGACCACATAGACGAGGCTAGAGAGGAAGATGTAGTCATTTCAAATGCATTAAATACAATTGATGTAAATGTGTTGGAATCGAATGGAAGGGCATAGGTGTAATGCACAAGAGTTTGTCGACCAGAACAGAGGGTGTGTGTGGTAGTATGTTTTCTGGTGCTGCAATATGTGGTTGCCTTATTGTACACTTTAACACCTTTTGTAACATTTTTGAGTCCTTGTTATTTCTGAACGCCTTATACATTTTGAGTGTACTTCTGAGTAAGTAGGCTAATAAATGACTGTGTGCTTCTTGGGAATGGCATTGATAATGCGGTCAGTAATGGTGAAGACTGTATTGAGATGGTGTCAGAAGAAACAGGACATTGGACACAGACCCAGAAACCTTTGGGATGTTTGAAAATTATATGCATTCAGGTGGTGTTGTAGCTGAGGTATGTGGAGCCATTGATGGCTGGTTTAAGCAGCCTCACCAAGCCTCAGCCTGACTCGGGCAAGGTGAGGCTGCTTAAACCAGCCACCAACCGTCATACAACTAGGTGTCTCCATGGGGCTAGCATGGAGACACCTAGCTAAGGTCCAGGATTTTAGCTGAAGACCTGTACTGTATGTCTTCAGCATTTTGGAGCATTTTGTTTATACTGGGATGAAAATGTTTGCCCTGGGAAATCCAAAAGAGGAGACCTTCCACTCTCTGTGGAGTGCTTGAGAACCAAAATGAATTGCATTCAAGCACATTCAAACGTAATGGAGTGGAACAGTTTTTACTTCAACACGCAATTATTAAGTAAAGTACCTGTAATACAATTTCAGGGCCAGGGAAATTTCATTTTAGAAAATGGCTACTTTTATTGACAGTGAATACAGCTAAATAGGCTAAGATGATGTATGGAGACCTCATTAAAGACTGGCAGAATAAAAGTCCTCTTTATAATACCGACATGGATGAATGGTGAGTGACTTGGAATAATACGACAAACAATGCAAGAGGTTACTATAGCGTAAACAACTGTAAACAAACGAAACAATCACAGCAGTCAGGAGACTTTTGACAAGGATAGTGTTGATTGTTGTTGCAATTATATGGGGCAATTATACAGTAAAGGGACCATTCAAAAAACGTTCTTATCGATTTTCACATGACACAAAAAAGGTGGTCTAATCTCTATGGCGTGTATAGTGGAGGATTGTTGTTTAACTGGATGTGTCCATTGTTCTTTCTGGGCACATATTAAGACACAGAAGTTCGGGGAGGGGGAAAACCCTGTGGAGGCCCGGGCCACCTCCTGCACTGCAAATAATAGAGGGTCGAGCCACTTATCCCATTGACAACTATTCTCGTGCACGAACTTACGCAGCATGGACTTTAACGTCTTGTTAAAGCGCTCCACTAGCGCATCGCTTTGTGTACAGTTTGCAGCTTTTTGGTACGAGTAACTGGCTCACGTCTAGAACTGTGTGGGTGTCAGGACACACCCACACAGTGACAGTGACAACCACGTCGGGGCTATCAATGTGTCTATCAATTGAAATCACGCAGTCGAAGGCAAAGCACAGAGTGTCATCGTGTGTTTGCTCCAGGGGGAAGTCTTCCACCGGGGGGAACACCAAAACTGGTAAAGCGCCTAGAGGAGACTCCGGCGGGAGTCCTGGCATCACCCACTCACACCACCTCCTCCAGCAACTGCCCCACAGAGTCCCTTTCTTCTGGCCGCAGCCAACGTCCTACGGCGTCCATCATCCGGTGTGCCAAAGTGAGCGGCTGGGTGCCGTTCACCCAGCGGATTTCCCGGCATCTCCTCCGGTGTCCCTCCTCTGTCAGGCCGAGTCTGTCGGTCAGGGCCCGGTGAAGTTGCGTGTACGAGGCCCATTTTTGCCGCTCCACTCCCCCTGTCATTGCCTAACAGCGTTAACTACGGCCCCTCATGGCTCACAGTATATAAATAATACATATGTGTGTTATTTGGGGTAAACATTAACAATAAACAAGCCGGGGGGGGCGAGGGGTTGAAATACATTTAGCCTGCAGAAACATAGGCTTGTGCTTCACAATTTTTATTATTAATTGATGTACTAAACTTGTATGTTAGCGGTCTTATTCAGATTGACTTGTTCAGGTGGTATCCAGATTCAACACATTTTTATTAAGGTGGCATTAAGTATCCCCTGAAGTCCTTCAATGTAAACCTAGGGGTACACTAGCCCCCCCCCCCACTGCACATAACTTGAAACTAAATTTTTTTATATTGCCCTGTTGTTGATATGCCTTGTTGATATGACTACTTGATTATTATATTCCAAATATCTTTTTTAAAGCCTGCTCCTTTTGCTGTAAAGACTGTAAATTGTGTGAATATTTGATTCTTGTTCTTCTTGAATGTTGCACATTCCGCTGGGCATCGCCACTTTTTCATTTCACGGCACATCCTGTATGTGTATGTGACCATTAAAGTTCTTCAATACTTGAACCCCCATTTGAGAACCAGTGGTCACGTCTCATTGCTTTATTCGCTCTGGTCTACTTTCATTCTGCAGTGGCTGCTCCATTATTGATCGCATGCCGACCCTGCTTGTAAGTCGCTCTGGGAAGGTGTCCTCCGCCAAGTGAATATCTGTAAAACATTGATCAACACTGCTACCTTCTAAGGAGCTGGAGAGCTCACACACTCCCTCACATACTCTGTCTCCGAGTGCCGACTTCCCAAGGTCTCTCCCCAAGGTGTTCACCAAGGACACACACATCAATGTGAAGCATCAGCCGTGACCGCCCCCCAGTCTGTTATTTTAATGTTTAATGTCGTAGCTCTGAAATCTTGTGATTTATGCTCAAATCAGATTTTGCTAAAGTATACTCTGCCTATTTTATACCTAATGCCTGCTGGTGTTTGTGTGTGTGTGTGTGTGTGTGTGTGTGTGTGTGTGTGTGTATGAGGGGTCGTCAGGGACATTATTCAGAAATAGCATGCACATACACATATGAAACCAAAGTCATTCATATACTAAATTTGTACATATTTTACATAGACTACTGAAATGCTTTCACACATACTAGTAAAATGAACTAGTGAACCATTTTACTTGCGTATGTGTAAGGATTTCAGTATAGTATGTGAATGTTTTCATATGTGTGAGGACATTTTTCAGCTGTGTATATGAGCACATTTTACTAGTATGTGTGAAAGCATTTCAGTAGTCTATGTAAAAGGTTTCACTCGTGTGTACGAGAGCATTTCAGCGTATAATTTTTCAGTTGTGTGTGTGAAACCTTTTCACTTGCATGTGTGTGAGGTTTTTAATATAGTATGTGAATTACTTTGGTTTCATATGTTTATGTGCATGCTATGTCCCTGATGGCCCCTCATAGTATGTGTGTATAATTTCGATCTGGGGTGGCTCTACCTCCCCACTTATGGCCCTGTCACACTATTGCGTATGAGAGAAACGTATGAGTTGCGTATGAAAAGAGCATGTCCAGCGTACAGCTATCACGTGACAAAGTGCCCATATAATGGCCCTGTCACACTATTGCGTATCGTACTAGCGTATGACAGCGTATGAAAAATATCACTCATACACTGGTATCCGCTGACATACACTAGGGGTACGTTAGGCATAGGTTGTATACGTTTCAAGCACGGTGGCATACGCTGTCATATGGCGAGGCAGAAATTCATGCCAGCGTATGTCGACGTATGACCGGCGTACTCGACCTATGAGTAACGTACCTCTAGCGTCACTCTCGCATATTCAGCGTATGCCTAACCTATGCTTAGCATATAAATCATACGTCTGCATACGCACAACATTTTTAAGCATGCTTAAAAATAAATTTCTGCCTCTCCGTATGCCACCGTATGTGACCGTGGTTGAAACGTATACAACCTATGCCTAACGTACCCCTAGCGTATGTCAGCGTATACCAGCGTATGAGTGATATGTTTCATACGCTGGCATACGCTAGTAAGATACACAATAGTGTGACAGGGCCATTAGCATTCTCAAAAAAGCCTAGCCTGTAGCTGTGGCAATCATGGTCTACCGACTTTAAACACTATGAGAGAGAAACCAAAAACTCAATGAAGCAATCAGAATGGCTTGTCACAATAGGCATGTTATATTTACACTGCGTGCACAATTATTAGGCAAGTGAGTATTTTGACGATATCGTTATTTTTATGCATATTTTCCAACTCCAAGCTGTATAAACTTGAATACCTATTGGATTTAAACATACCAGGTGAGGTGCATTTGTGTAATGAGGGAGGGTGTGTAGTATGAGCAGAATATAGAGAGAATGTACACAATCTACAAGGAATATACCGAATCTGCGGAGTGCATATAAGTATGTCTCTATATATGGTGAACGCTATACATTGAGGAATGTACAGAATAGGCAGAGATATACATTGAGGAGCAGCCAGCAGTGCTGTCCTGCCTGCGGCGGTGCAGTTGCCATACCAGACTGTGATGCAGTTGGTCAGGATGCTCTTGATGGTGCAGCGGTAGAAGTTCACCAGGATCTGAGTGGAGAGATGTACCTTCTTCAGTCAGATGAGATGAGAGTGACTCTTGATGGACCAGATGGATGGGCCCGTGGCTGGATCAGTAATGGGCATAGAGCTCCACTCCGACTCAGACGCCAGCAAGGTGGAGGTGGGTACTGGTATGGGCTGGTATTATTAAAGATGAGCTAGTTGGACCTTTTCGGGTTGAAGATGGACTCAAACTCAACTTCCAAACCTGCAGCCAGTTTCTAGAAGACACTTTCTTCAAGCAGTGGTACAGAAAATAGTCTGCATCTTTCAAGAAGACCATGATTTTTATGCAGGACAATGCTCCATCTCATGCATCAAAGTACTCCACTGCGTGGCTAGCCAGTAAAGGCCTTGAAGTTTGAGTGTAATTGAAAAGAAGGGTGGCTATATTGGTCACTGATTTTATTTCTTTTATTTTTAAATATAAATGTTTATTTGTACATTTTTAGTTGTTTGTCTATTCTCACTTTAACAGATTAAAATAAACAAGTGAGATGGTAATATTTTGGTTTTTCATCGAGTTGCATAATAATTATGCACACACAGATATTCTCAGAAGAAAGCCAAAAGCTCACTTTTACTTCCTTAAATATTCAGGTTTGAGGTTTGTTCACATTTTGGATTGACCAAGAGCACTGTTGTTGTTCAATAATAAAATGAATCCTCAAAAATACAACTTGCCGAATAATTGTGCATGCAGTGTATATATCATCTTGAATTGCTGTGAGCTTTTCACCAGTCTGTACAGATAACGTGGAGGAAATAATGAATAATAAATACATTCATAATCATGAATATAACAATGATAAACATCAGGGAATATGAGCTGTCCTCCTCACAGCAGCAGCGGTGTGAATATAGTGAATGTATGAATGAATACAGAATCTAGCCGCAGTGTCCGTGGTCTGCACTGTGAAGCTATGCTACTAGTGGTGCATACGCACACACACACACACATACACACACACACACACACACACACTACAAACACACATATGCCCAGACACAAATAGACACCTGCACAAATAAACACACTTTGCTGCTCCTACATGCTCACAAACGCACTCGAAAAATCATTGACCTTTAAAATCGAGATGTTATCCTGGTATTTACTTCATGAAGTGTATTTTGTTTGTGTCTTCATTAGAATGTATTCATTATGCATCAGAAATCAGTTGGTGGTGACAGCAACTTACATATGAGGAAGGCCGAGCCCTACTGAGCTACTTCTGTTTTGCTACAGTCGAGCAAATCAATTGTAGGACACAGGACACATGATCTACGTAAGCTATTGGCTGAACCTGTCTCCCGAACATAGTTGTTTCCGAACAAACAGTTGCTTCTTGCTGTCATTATGCCTAAATCACAGTCATAGCAGACAGATTGAGGCCTGGCAGAGCGATCGTTGTGAATGTGAATTTGCAAAATCGGAATGGTTTCACCGGGCTAAGGAAAATGCTCCATTCACACAGATTTGAGTATGTCTGCCATCAGAATGTATATATAACTATATAAAATCTATACATGTAACAAAGTCTGTTTGTCACAATGCCACTTCTGTGGGTTTCCTGGGTTCACCCAGCCAAGTAATTGGAGAAGACAAAGTCGCTTCCAAAATAAAGCTGGTTTTAATAAACAACACAACTCGCCCATTCGCGTTTAAAGCATAAGATATGATATAACAGAAATACAGAGCTCAGGAACAGTCCGATTTTCGTTATGCTAGTGCGGCATTGGAGATACGGCAGGGGGTCTCTCCAGGATCTGTTAATTGCACTCATTCCCCACAGCTGTGCCAATCCTGGACATTTTTGCCGCTCCGCTCCCTTAGACTAGAGGTCTGTCAACACTAAGCACGGCTGGTTGTATCTCACAACGTGGTTTTGTCTTTTGACATTGGGATGTTCTCTGCTTCCATGTTGTCCAACGCAAGCGGACCAATCCTGTCCTCACACCACACTGCTGGATCTGATTTTGGTTGACATTCCTCATCTAAATGCATATCAGGGGGCCTTGATACACACGGTTTGTGATGTGAAGTGCCATTACATGCGTGACCTCCGGCTGGCTCGGAGGTCACCAAAACCGTCTTTGGAGTCAATGAGGATGGAGAGATCTCGTCCTCCATTAATGGGCAATAAGTGGTGTAATGGTGGGAACAAGAGGGCCTCTTCATCGATTGGTTGTGGGAGCCAACTGCAGCATGCTCTCAGCGTCCCCATGGTATCCTTTGATGGTTTAAGGCCTCGCCTCCCCTGGGCTTTGAATCACTGTCTTCTTTGCTTATTTGATCTTTCTCCTTCCTTGATCACTGTGACCTGCTTCACTCCTGGCATTAACATTCGGGCAATGGGATATCTGTCAGTGGTTCTCAAATGGGGGAACCTTAACCCTCTAACCCTATGGGGTACTTTGAAGGATTGCAGGGGAACATTTCTGAAATCAAGGAGAAAGAAGGAGGCAAAAAAAGATACAGGTAATGTAGAAACACCCTGACTGTCATGTCAGTACGACACCCTTTTTAAAGAATGAACTTTCCCACTTCATGTCATTCCAAGGCTATGTAACACTGGCCCGGTGATATCTCCTAACCTACAGCACAGCGGAGTTCTATGCTAAACCCCAATCCAGTAGGATAATGTGTGTTAACCTTTAACCCCAGGATAAATGTGTATCACCTTACTTCTAACGGTTCCTATTATTTGAAGTACCACACATAAATGGTATATAGATTATGAACGAATTCAACCAAAATAGATGCAATCGATTCTTGAGCAAAACAAAATAATCAATCAGGCACTCCCCTTTCAAATACATCAAAACAGTGTAAACCACGTGACATGCATGTCACCTACCCTTTATGCTACATGAAATGCTGAAACAGCTAATGTTAACGTGTGGGCCCACTCTATAAGGGGGCGTGTGTGTGTGTGTGGGGTGGGTTGGGAGGGCCGCCGTGCACGGGTGTACAGGCATGGTGTTAACTGTCACAATAAAGACGGGGGGTTGTCCGTCCGGTAATTATTATTATTATTATTATTATTATAAGTAACATAAAACAACAGCCGGCAATAAGCATCAAAGAAATAAACCCCCCGTTGCAGGCCTGGTCATGGAGATGTGTGTTGCACAAATGCTCTTCACTCCTGAGAGCAATTAATCATAGGGTTAACTCACCCACTGCGCAGTGTCAAACAATTCCAAACAGCGAACAGTTTGGAGAGTCACCTCCCTCAGATGGCTGAACGAGCGCTAAAGCTAGGTCTCGAGGGAATATGAAGAGTGGAAACCGCTTGTCTTCCACGATGCCAGAGGTGCAACCTAACCTAGCGTTATATCAGAACCACTTGCTCCCATCTCCCAACAGACTGCGCCCCTCTCATGCCCCCCCAACCATCATATTAATAGAAAAGTGATCAGGTGGTAGATAAAACAAAACATTAGACCAACATATTAGTCTGTCACCCCTCAAAGATGCACATTTCTAATGAACTACAACAATTGAGACTCTTGTAAATGGTAACTGGGGAATTACACAGGGGTTACACCTAAAAATTAGTTGTGCCTGTGGAAGGGTACTTCGCTGAAAACATATTTCAAGGGGGTTCATTGGTAAAAAAACTGGATATTAGATGTCAAACCATCAAATGTTGCTTAAACATCACAAATCCATGTGTAAATGTAGTCAGTTGCCACAATACCACTGAAGTGGCTTGTTTGGGTTCTTTCTGGAAGGAGAAGACAGTCATCTTGAGAAAATGATGCAGATTTTTAATTTGCAACAAAACTTGATCTTTCACGGTTAAGGCATAACATCCATCCATCCATTCTTCCGCTTATCCGGGGCCGGTTGCGGTGGCAGCAGGCTAAGCAGGGCTCTCCAGGTGTCCTTCTCCCCAGCAACACTTTCTAGCTCCTCCTGGGGGATCCCGAGGCGTTCCCAGGCCAGATGAGATATATAATCCCTCCAGCGGGTTCTGGGTCTGACCCGGGGTCTCCTCCCAGTTGGACGTGCCCGGAAAACCTCTAAAGGGAGGAGCATGGGAGGCATCCTGGTCAGATGCCCGAACCACCTCAGCTGACTCCTTTCGATGCAGAGGAGCATTCATTCTGTCCATGAAAATGGACAGAATGGACAGAAAACAGAATTGGAGACAAGGGGCAAACTTGGCGGAGTCCAACATCCACTGAGAACGTACTTGATTGTACAAGGACCGAATGGCACGTACTAACATATTTTACCCCATACTCCCGCAGAACCCCCCACAGGATTTCCCGGGGGACACGGTCATAAGCCTTCTCCAAGTCCACAAAGCACAACAACCCCAACAACCCTGCAAGGGTAAAGAGATGGTCCACTGTTCCACGGCCAGGATGGAAACCACATTGCTCCTCCTGAAGTTGAGGTTTGACAATCGGCCGGAGCCTCCTTTCCAGCACCCTAGAATAAACTTTCCCGGGGAGGCTGAGCAGTATGATCCCCCGATAGTTGGAGCACACCATCCGGTCCCCCTTTTTGAAAATGGGGACCACCACCCCAGTCCGCCACGCCACAGGTACTGTCCCCGACCCCCACGCGACATTGAATAGGTGTGTCAGCCACAATGTCCAGAGCCTTCATCATCTCAGGGCGAATCTCATCCACACCTGGTGCCTTGCCACCGAAGAGCTGTTTGACTACTTCGGCAACCTCTTCCAAGGATATGCGTGAGGCTTCCCCTGAGGCTTCGGACTCTGCCTCTTCCCCAGAGGGTGTGTTGGTCGGGTTCAGGAGTTCCTCAAAGTGTTCCTTCCACCACCCGACAACCTCCCAGACTGAATACAGCCTGAGCTAAGCCCTGCTTTCCCTTCCTGAGTCGCTGAACGGTTTGCCAGAACTTCTTTGAGGCCAACCGAAACTCCTCCCACACCCGTGTTTTTGCTTCGTCGACCGCTGAGGCTGCAGGCCTCCTGGCCTCCCGTTACCCGTCTGCTGTTTCGGGAGACCCCTGGGCCAACCAAGCCCGAAAGGCCTTCGTCTTCAGCCTGACGGCTTTATTCACCGCTGGTGTCAACCAACGGGTTCTTAGGTTGCCGCCACGACAGGCACCGACAGCCTTCTGACCACAGCTCCTAGCCGCTCTGAACATGGGCCACTCTGATTCCATGTCCCCAACCTCCCCCGGGATACAAGAGAAGTTCTTCCGAAGGTGAGAGTTAAAGACCCTACAGACAGGGGCTTCCACCAGACGTTCCCAGTTCACCCTCACTACCCGCTTGGGTTTACCAGGTCTGTCCGGCAGCCTCCCTCGCCATCTGATACGACAACAAAGTCGATCATTGATCTTTGGCTTAAGGTGGCCCAGTACCAGGTACACATATGAGCCACCTTATGTTCGAAAATGGTGTTTGTTATGGCCAGTCCATGCCTAGCACAGAAGTCCCACAGTAGAACTACTGTCTCTCTCTCTATGGTGCCCGGATGGCACCCTTTCCAGCATGCCTTCCAAGGACTCCAAGAAGGCCGGATACTCTGAACTGCTCTTTGGTGCATAAGCACCCACAGCAGTCAGCGCCTTCCCCCCAGCGACTTGCAAACACATGAAGGCGACCCTCTCGTTCACCGGGGAAAACTCCAACACATCGGCACTCAGCCGGGGACTGTGACTATCCCCACACCTGCCTGGCTCCTCACACCTTGGGCAACTCTGGTAAAGTAGAGAGTCCAGCCCCCCTGGAATATATTAGTTTAAGAAAAATAGCTCTACCAGCACGACTACAAGATTAGCTTTAAGAAAATAGCTCTATCAACACTACTATGGCTTAGCTTTAAGAAAATAGCACTACCAACTCTTCAACAAGAATAGCTGAGAAATACAGCACTGATTCTGTTTCCCCACTCAGAATAAGATGCAGCCTCCTTCATACTGCCTTTTAGAATTTGTCTTTTTTTATATTCCTCATTCCTCTTCCACTGTATATCCTGTATGTGTGTGACAATTAAACTCCTTCTTTTATTTTTACTGTCAATATTTTTTTTACTGATTCTGATCCCTCCAATTCAAGTTAAGCATTTTGGCTTACATCTTACAGCCATCTCTGCAGCACAACTACAGTTTTAAAGGCGTTCACCCTCACAACTAAAGGCGTTCTGAATATAAATGTACCCATTTTACCATAAAATTGCAGCTCCTGCGATTTTGGACAATTGCACTTGGCCATATTTTGCCATTTCCTTGCACCAGCCATTCAGCCCTTACAACACACATCAGAGACACGTGAAGCATCACTCACAGCAGGTGAATAGCGTTAGCTCCATGAACTGCAGTAGTAGCAGCAGCAGGTTAACACACAGTGAGGCCACAGGAGATATGCAAACATGCAAACACATCATGCATTGGAAGCAGAGAAACCGCAGCAAGAACAAGAACAACAGAAACAGAAACAACACCAACAACAGAGAGAGACAGGATGAACATTCATTCTGTAGTGGCGTCATACATGTTTCTTTAAATGTTGCATGGTTATTGACATCAGACTTGGGCGCACAGCTCCGTGAATAAGTCAGCAGTGAACGGTGCTCTTGATTGCATCCCAAAAAAGACAAAACCAGGACCAATTGTTCTTTCCACGTATAAGTAAAAAAAAAAAGAAATAATTTAAATTATGTGTGTGTGTGTGTGTGTGTGTGTGTGTGTGTGTCCCAGGCTAGTTTTCCTCTTTTTATCCACAAAGACGCCCAAAATATTTTTATTCTTGGGTGTTCCTTAGCAACTGAACAAAAAGTTTTCCAGGTTGGAGAGAGAATAGAAGAGTGAGATAGACACAGAGAGAGAGACACAGAGAGAGAAAGAAAAAATGGAGAGAGAGAAAATGGAGAGAGAGCGAGAGAGAGATAATAGAGAGACAGACATTTCCTTTTAAAGTCCTGGTGGGAATGGAGTCAGACCTCTGCATCTTCCTCTACACTTGCAGGAACCCCAGAGAGCAACATGGAGAAGGCGGAGAGAGGGCGTTCATATCCTGCCCAACACGCCAAAACCCGCCGAAAATAATTCAACCAAACAAAAAAAAGGAAATGATTTCTGTATATCTGAGCTAGCTCGGCGCTTCCCCGGACCGCACTGTGGTGTGCGTGTGCGTGTGCGAGTGTGTGTGTGTGTGTGTGTCTCTGTGTGTGCGTTTAAAACACATTCCTGTCCTGACGCACGGAGCAGGGAGAAGAGTTAAAGCTTCAAGCACAGACGTCCGTGCTGCCGCGATGACATCAGCGGCGAAACATCTCAACTCCCTCGCTCTCTGCGTCAAGCATGTGTGCACAGACGCACACGTGCATGCTTCCTGAGCATGTCTGCTTGCGTGCACACTTAGGAGTTGGGGGACCGGGGGATGGGATGCGAGGTGAAGAGTTCTTTGGTTTTACCGTCGGTCGTTCCTCCTCCGCCTGAAGAGCTTTTTGGTGTGCGCAATCTCGGCCTCGTTAGGCAAGGGGGGGAAGACCTGTGGAGGGAGAGAAAGGGGGGAGGAGAGAAAGGGGGGTGGAGAGACAGAGAGAGAGTCCATATTTTAGTATTTACCTCGCAGTTCACTCACCAAATGTAGGTGTGACACAATAGTATGGCAACATAATGTGCATACGTAAAGCTCACACATCAAGGCTAAACATGATTTCTATTTCTGTCACAAAATGTCGGTGTAACACGAAAGTTTGGCGGCAAAATGTCACCAAAGTCAAGCACACTGTTGGAAGCATATCAAGTGCCAAGTGAGATCGATATGCTGTAGATCAAACAGGTTTTGTCAAGGTTGTGCAGCACAGAGACTTGGGGAAAACAGCAGAGAAGTTAGCTTACTTACTACAAAAGTACATACTTAGTTTCTTAGCTCTGGTGAACCATTTTACAATAACAAAATGTAACAAAGACTGGCCTAGCCTTTGTTAAATATATGTATATATCATTTACTTTTTATTTACAATCATTTATTTTTGTAATAAACCTAAAGCCTGGAACATAAGGATGAAGAATACAATATAACAGAAATAAAAAGGTGTGCTGATCTGGCAAAAACAATGTGAAAGAGAATGGGGTTCTCTTTATGACCGCTGAGTTATGAGCGGTTCTGTGTTGGCAGAGCAACACATTTGATACATGCGTGCACAGACACAGCACTGGAAACTCATGTTCGTGTCCCGCATCGCTTGTGCCATACATCATGGGTGCAGTGGGCTCTGTCTCAGACAGGCGACACGCGGGTTTACAGGCCGCCAGCATTGCCGTGAACAGTTCACGCTCATTAAGGTCACATGCGTGCGTGCTATTGATGTGTTTGCCAAGAGCGATAAGCTCTATAAGTCGAGAGCTTTGATGTGGAGGAGACGGTGTATAGATGCAGATGGACAAGAACCCCTATAGGACAGCCCGCCAAAGAGACCAACAGCCATTCATTAAACATCAGGCTGTCAATCACATGCCCCCCCCTCCCAGCATCCTGAGGTTACCATGGTGGCAGACGGCGAGAGGGCTGCTGTGCTGTTGCTGCACTTGTGTTGTTAGATGCGTGTTGCGTCTATATGAAGTTGGTGAAACCGAGGTGTGATTGCGTGAGCGTACCGTCTAGCTCCATGTACAGACGGTGGGCGTATAGACATGATAGTGCTATGTTTATCAGCTCAGGTGTGAATCTGAAAGTGTGGTCGCCTGCCTTCACACATCAAGACAACAAATACATAGCATCGATGAGGAACTGAAGTACTGTCAACACCCGTTTCATCATGCAAAACACACGTTTAACCGAAATAAAAAGGTGTGCTTCTAGATTTGGTAAAAACAACATGAAAGACAACGGGGTTCACTTTACGACCGTTGAGTACACTAAACATCAGGCTGTCAATCACATGCCCCCCACCCCAGCATCCCTGCCTGAGGTTACCATGGTGGCGGACGGTGAGCAGGCTGCTGTGCTGTTGCTGCAGTTGTTGTTAGATGCGTGTGTGTGCATGTGTGTGTCAATATAAAGTTGGTGAAATTGAGGTGTGTGTGTGTGTGTGTGCATGTGTACGAATAAAGATGGTGAAAGCGAGGTGTGATTGCGCGAGGGTACTGTCTAGCTCCATGTAGAGATGGCGGGCGTATAGACATGCAAGGTGATAGTGCTATGTTTATCAGCTCAGCTGTGAAACCGACGTGTGGTCGCCTGTCTTCACACATCAAAACAACAAATACATAGCATTGACGAAGAACTGAAGTACTGTCAACACCTGTTTCATCCTGCAAAGCGCAATTTTCTTCCTGTGTGTGAATGTGACAGACAAAACCAGAGAGAAGATAACCATAGAGAGAGAGATAGCGTGAGTGAGACAGAGGGTGAGAGAGACAGCAGGTGAGAGAGACAGAGGGTGAGAGAGACAGAGGGTGAGAGAGACAGCAGGTGAGAGAGACAGAGGGTGAGAGAGACAGAGGGTGAGAGAGACAGCAGGTGAGAGAGACAGAGGGTGAGAGAGACAGAGGGTGAGAGAGACAGAGGGTGAGAGAGACAGAAGGTGAGAGAGACAGAGGGTGAGAGAGACAGAGGTGAGAGAGACAGCGGGTGAGAGAGAGAGAGGGTGAGAGAGACAGCAGGTGAGCGAGACAGAGGGTGAGAGACAAGAATGTGAGCGAGACAGAGCGTAACAACCAGCGTGAGCGACAGGAAGTGAG